>JAIUZE010022543.1:0-44713 GCA_022085475.1 Heliosperma pusillum | reverse complement strand
TCTTTGTCTGCTTAATACCTTCGTTCCTAGGAGTAATCTTGAGTGTAGGACTGCTGTTAGGCGACAACGTCAGGAGGAGAGTATTACCATGGCTATTCTTGCTTGGGGGGTACCTAGAGGGGCTTTGCAGCTTTTGCAGAAGTGTTTGGCTGAGGTTCCTCCTTCGTTTCAGGTGGAGGAGGACCTAGATTTGAGTGAGTTTAACCTCCGCCAATGTCGGCGGAAGATTTGTGATGGCCACTATACTGCTGCTGTTAGGGTGCTTTCTTCCTCTAGCGTAGCCCCCTACTCTGATGCCACTCTTGGGGCTTTGCGAGAGAAGCACCCGACCGCCCCATCTCCTTCCTTGCCTCCTTTGCCTGTGGATCATCATTCTCTTATTGCCTCTTGGGTTGTGATTTTGGATATGATTCGTAGTTTCCCACGTGGCACTTCTTGTAGGAGGGATAGGTTTCGTGCCCAACACCTCATGGACTGCTTGAGTGGCGCTGTTGTGGCTATCTCTGATGATCTGATCGCTTCTATTACTAGGGTGGTCAATCTTTTTCTTGAGGGCAGATGTCCGCAAGCTCTTGGTGAGTACATTGCCAGCGCTCCGCTCACGCCGCTTGTTAAACCTGGTGGTGGTGTTCGTCCTATTGTTGTTGGCACCGTCTGGAGACGTCTTGTTTCTAAGGTAGGTGCTTGTTTGGTTGGTCCTTCTTTGTGTTCTTATTTTGCTGGTCTTTAGTTTGGGGTTGGGGTGTCCGGTGGAGGAGAGGCTGTCTTACATGCCTTGAATCGGTTCATTGAGGCTCGTGGTGGCGATGTGGGGCTTTCTATGTTGCTGGTTGACTTCCAGAATGCTTTCAACCTTGTTGATCGTGTAACCATGCTTTTGGAAGTTCGTCGTCGCTGCCCGATTCTTTCCCGTTGGGTGGAGTTTTGTTACTCTAGTCCTGTTCGTCTCTATTATGGGGAACATTCTTTGTGGTCTTGTCAGGGAGTCCAGCAGGGTGATCCTTTGGGACCCTTGCTTTTTGCTTTGGTTTTGCATCCCTTGGTGTGCAAAATACGGGATTCTTTTGATTTGAGTTTGCAAGCTTGGTACTTGGATGATGGCACCATTGTTGGGGATACTTTGGAGGCAGCGAAGGTTTTGGATTGGATTTTGGTAAATGGTCCTCAGTTTGGTCTCCATCTTAATGTTGCTAAGACTGAGATTTTTTGGCCTACTGAGGATCCCCGGAGTCAACTTCCTGGTGTTTTCCCCCCTTCTATTGGCCGGCCTTTGCGTGGTGTCTCTGTTTTGGGTGGGCCTGTCAGTACTTGCCCTAGTTTTGGCAGTGAGCTTGTGGCGAAGAGAGTGACTAAGACCATCGAGCTTATGGATTTGGTTGCTAGGATTGAGGACCCGCAATGTGAGTTGCTTCTGCTTCGTGCTTGTACTGGTATTTCTAAGCTCTACTTTACCCTCCGTACTTGTTCCCCGGGGATCTTTGGGTCGGTCCATCTTCTTTTTGATGCCGCGCTTCGTTCTAGCTTGGAACGTATTGTCACCGCGTCTGGGCCTGGTTTTGGGGATTGGCAGTGGCGCCTTGCCACTTTCCCTTTTCATCTGGGTGGGCTCGGTGTTTATGCTGCCGGGGATGTTTTTCATTATGCTTTTCTAGCGTCCCGTTTGCAGTCTGCTGATTTGCAGGCTAAGCTACTTCGGTCTTCAGGTATTGTGGATTCTGGTCCTACTTTCGACGATGCCTTGCGGGTGTTCTCTGAGACTACAGGTTCTTCCTTTTTACGTGATCTTAGTGAAATCGCTGCCCCTAAACTTATGAAGAAACTGGCAGATATATATTTTGCGAGGATTGCTGCTACTGCGGAATCTGTATTCTCTTTGACACCGCGTCAGCTTGCGTTATAGAAGTCTCAGCAGGGTGCCCACGCCTCTGATTGGTTGCGCACAGTTCCTATCTCTGGGTTGGGTCAGACTATGAACCGGAGGACTTACCGTAGTGTGCTGGGGTATCGGCTTGGTGTCCCGCTATTCACGGTATCTAGGCCTTGTCCTGGTTGCTCTCGGGTTTTTGCTGATGATGTGTATGGGGACCACACTGTTTCTTGTACTGGTACTGTGGGGGTTAAGCATCGGCATAACCTCGTTCGTGACACCTTATTCGACATATGTTATAGGGCTGGTATTTTTACGGGCAAGGAGGTTGATATCGGTTTGGTTGACGGGCATGTCGGATCTCTTCGACCTGCGGATTTGCTACTTTATTCGTGGGACAGAGGGCGTGATGTGTGTATTGATTTGACAGGGTCTTCCCCATTGACTCAGACTGGGATGTTAGATTTTGTGCCGGGACGGGTTGTTGCTGATGCTGCTCAGCGCAAATGTGCTAAGTATAGGGATTTTTGCGCGACTGCTGGCTATGGTTTCCTACCCTTCTCTTTCTCTTCGCTTGGGGAGCTGGGCTCGGATGCTGTTGACTTGCTTAAGTGGATCCATAAATTCTCGGTATCTCAGGATGCAGGGGCTCGGGTGGCCGCTTATATTTTTACTAGGATTAGCTTTGCTGTAGCTAAGGGGGTGGGGGCCCAGATTATCTCTCGGCTTCGCACCAACTTCATGTAAACTTTTCAATTTATTTTAATGAAAGCTGCGCGCAATTTTATTAAAAAAAAAAAAAAAAAAAAAAAAAAAAAATAATAATAATAATAATGCAATGAAGAAGAAGAAGAAGAATTAACCGACTAATATAGTGTATGGCGTTAGTTGGAGGAATCAAACCAAGGTGTTATAAGATTGAAACTTGAATTCTGATACCAAGCAAGCGTTTGATTCAGATTATAGTTGAATCAGGAATTAATAACATCCTTTTCAAAAACTAAATAACTTTTAAAAAAATTGAATAACATTGAATATAAAAGGTTTTTTTTTCAAAATTGAAACCAAGGGTATCAGTCTCATACCATCTCCTCGATCTCTTGGTATGGAAATTTCATAACTAATAGGATTAATGTATGGGTATCAATTTACAATATACTCGATCAAAACAAAACACGAGGTATTGGTTCTGGTTTAAATTTTAGAGTAATCTAAAGTTTGAACTCCTAGTACTTGATTTTAAATATAAAAAAATGAACCTAACACCCATAAGTTAATCGTTGTTCACTGTCTCTTAGCCAGTGGTTGTGACTCGTTTTGATGAAATGAAAGTGTGTATAGATACATATCTTCAACTCTTCAATCAAGGGTGTTAAAAAATGTTTCGGTTCACTGCACCGTTAATTTAAATTCAGTTTGCACGCATTTTGGCTCAGCCAAATTTTAAACCTAATAAAGTGCACTCTTTTTAACAGTTATAAATGATTTGGTTAATAACCGCTTGAAACAGTTATAAGTGGTTCATCTAATGGTCAAACGATAGTTGTTCTTTTTTCTTCTGTTTTTACTGTCTCCAATTCATCAAGTCTTTTCCTATATCAACAGATTAATTACGTGTCATTTTTTTTATGGTTTATGAATAGTTAGAAAACAACACAAGTACCCCAAAACTCACATGCTTGTAAAATACACAGAATTTGATGAATGAGAGTAAATAATTATAAAAACTCGCTATTTGTTCGTAAGACGAAACATTTTTTTTCCTTGTTGTGAAATGCTGAAAAGGTAGCGGGATCAATTAAAGAGACTCATAAATCCACGACACAAATGTGTGGTGCCACTAATAAATATTCTCATCTATACCTCTACAAGCTGTCTTGTGGGTCCCAAAGTACCATGTATTTCCTGTAGAGTAGTCCATCCTTCTCGTACAAATATGGGTACCTTAAATTAAAGCACAATCCTCATTGAAGACGAGCATAATCGTCTTCAATGAAGATTAAGTTGTCTGTCACAAAAAAGGGAAGATTACATTTAATAGAGGGTAGTACTTCATTTGATAACTTCAAATAATAGTTAAGTAGTTTTTTTTTCCTAAAGCAACCGCATTAATAACTCTATCGTATTTCAGTTAAATTTGTCGGTGTACATGTTTATAAAAAAAATTCTAAAAAATGATCCAATTAAAACAACATAATCCAACTCCAAAACCAACCTATCCAATAAGTATCATTCTCAACTCATTAATTTCGCACCAAATCCCAAATTTGAAAGAATTTTCCGACTGCCCAAACCTACCTATTACCCTTTTTCAACATCAGCTTAAGCTTGCTTAGATAGGGAAATTAAAGAGAAAATTGAAGGGATTTTTTTTTCATGGGAACGAAAGGGAAAAGATTTAGAGGGACGCAATTTTCTTTATTCGAATAGCAAAATAATAAAACTGAGATTTTCAGTACGGAATTTTCTCTCTTTATTTTGAAGCACGTTTTTTTTTATTATGATAATTGATAGGATATCAAATTTACACTTAATCCAGTCAAAAAACATTAAGAAAACAGAAATCATAAACTTATCTATAAATAATATAAAAAGACAAACTTAAGAAATCCACATGACAACCTCTCTACTACACAAATCCTATGTGGCATTATTAGGAAGTCTCCTCTTACAAAAGCAAAGCTAAACAGCTAAAAAAATCTTTGACTTCCTTTGCCTTTGAAAGTCTCCTTAAGATCAACAAAATATTTTTACTCGTACATAAATTTCATCATTAATTACTGACTATTCATCTTCTGGACTATCCATTTACTCCCCAGTCATAACATCCAAATTAAATGTGCAACATTAAAACCTCGGAAGTTAAATGCAAAGAGGCCATCAGCTTGACTTTTCGGTTTCCTACTATCACTATATATACTTTCTCTGGATTAATACTTCATATACATTCTCGTCCTTCAATCGCAGTTGGTGTGTTGATTTTTAATCGGCTCTTCTAAATTGTACCTTTGTACTCCATCATGCTTTTAGTCTCATAAATCTCAAATATTGTCGTATTAACCCATTTTATTTATATAGCCTGTAATTCCTTATATTTTCACTTTATACATTGTACAATGAATTGTTTAGTGCAAAAAAATAAAATTTTGTGCAATAGATATTATACGTGGTTGGACTCTTCAAGAGTAACGATAAGCATGCAAGTGTTGAATTCGCAAAGCTAATCAACTTAATAAAGGCTATCAATGTAGTAACTTGGTTGTGATTTTCGGTTTCCATTCATATCTTGTGTTTTTTTTGGGTCTAATGAAGAGCGCACTTAGTCGCATTACAATAGAGGGGAGGGGGGATAAAACATGTGACCTATTGTCCATAATATCTTGTGTGCCTGTACGGGATGAGTACCAAAAATTGTCGATTGTCGATCATGAAAGCACACGGATAAGATGGGAAGTTTCTTTAGAGTTAAGACGTCGTCATTGCATATTTGTGATCAATAACATGAATATTTGTTTCATTGTTTGTCAATATAAATATTGTTTTTTTTAATGTGAGTTAGCATCAGGGGGTTAATTGTTGAAGTTAATGAAGTTATGTTAATTATTTGTTTTAGTGAATTTAGTTTGCCTTATACTAAAGTAATTGTGAAACACATTTTGTTTGTTTAATTACCTCTAACTTTATTTGGTTAACTAAATTGTTTAAGGTTTTATCAATTTCTGTTTCTCCATGCTATATTAGACCAGACGATTGAGAACCAATTATTTTGTTATAAACAAACTCAACTAACATCTGTATATTTATTTTACTCTTCTTTTATTCGATAAAGATGCATTTGGGAATAATATTTCAAATTGAGCTAACTTTAAGAATTTATGTATTTAAAGGCAACTATCGATTACAACTAACTAGAATACGTAAATTTAGTGCTTGGAAGATTCACAAAAGGTTACATGAGAGTAGCCCGAGACTTCAATATTTAGGTCGAATTGTTGGAGAGTGATTCTGAACGAATATAAGAAGATAAAATGAGTGCATATATGAGAATAATATCGATTAAACATACGAAAATAAAATGAGTGGAGAGATTCGACTATTAAGTAAAACTAGACTTGAAGAGTGACATCATGTTTGGATAGTTAAACTAGACTTGAAGATAAAATGCGTGCATATATGAGAACATATTTTAGGGGATATATGATGCCTGGCTCATGCTCTGCTTATGCGCCGTTTCTGGCAAAGCGTTTCTTATCAAGTATTACGAATATCAACTATTCTTACATTTTCATTTCTATGCATCACTGTTAGTATTAGAGTTCGACATGACACATTATTAGTAGCTTTGCTTATTAAGCTGAACTTTGGTTATTTATACATGTCGTTACATCTTCATTAAAAACTTAGCCACTCAGCCAGTTCTTGCCCTACCGTGTACCTCCGGCTCACTGAATGTCCCAAGTCGTGTTTGAGATATAATGGTAATTAAATAACTATATGGCCTCGTTGCGTGAGCTAGATTTGTGTTTAGTCGAATAGATTTGAGGAGTGGATTGTTTGCAGTGTTCCTCTTAGGAGCGCGTGGGTGCGGCCTGAAATGGTGTCGTGGTATCGTAGAGCTGGATTGAGTTGTGTGGCAGTCCGATAAGGAGGTGGGTAAGAACGGTGATAGACTATCGCACACCTATGCAAAGATAAA
Organism: Heliosperma pusillum; assembly: GCA_022085475.1. NCBI lineage: Eukaryota > Viridiplantae > Streptophyta > Magnoliopsida > Caryophyllales > Caryophyllaceae > Heliosperma > Heliosperma pusillum. The sequence goes on along the minus strand of JAIUZE010022543.1, from coordinate 38,150 downwards.
TTTCCCTAGACACAAATTAATGTAGTACGAGGGGTCGAACACAAGGAGACGAGAATTTCGCTATGAAATGCTATGATAAGACTACTATCAAGGTCGGTTTAATGGTTTGGTTTGGTTTGGTTTGATTTGATGTTTAGCAAAATATGATGTAAATTAAATAATATTAAAAGAGTCTAGGGGAGTCGGGTCACTCATGCAAATACGTAAATGCTCATGTTAAACATAGGAATTCTTAATATTGTTAATTGTTTAGGCTAAAGACACCCATCTCTCGATATTAGTGTCAACCTTAGGTCGAGTCCTAGAAAACTTTCGTTATGACTAGAGTCGTCCTACTACACATGCTTAGTCTAATCCGATTCCGTGCCTCTCGACTCATAGAATGAATTAACAAATTTAATCAATGCAATTGGCCAAATAACAAAGATTAACAAAACAATACAAGCATGTGATAGAAACAATTTACCAATATTAATTCATCCTTATTTTAACATTTACAACTTACTAATTATGCATGGCTTCCTTAATCCCTAGACAAATGAAACTACTCACTCATGTTGATAATTAGATTAATAGTATTTGATATAATAAGCATGATGGGTATAAAGTTATAAAGGAAAACAACTTGTTAATAAAATGTGCTACACTAAGTGAATGAATAACAATTCTAATGTAGATAACAATGAAACTATGATTAACTAATGTTACGATTAACTAAATTATTTGTAAGGTAAATGACGGAAGTGAATACTAATATAAAACTAGAATTAGGATTACGGCAATCGAGAAGTATAACTTGGAAATGAAGAACAAATAACCCAAATAACTTGAATGGAAAGATTGAATTACAACTTTGAAATGTAACCGAGTGTTTGAACAAAGGAATAACCAAATGTTTAACTAAATATGAAACTAAGATAAACTTGTGTGCTTAAGCTAAGGGAAATATGATGAAAAGATATGAGAAAAGCTATGAAAAAGGATGTGTAAGATGTGTGAAAAAGATGCCTCTAAGTGTCGAAGTCCCTCTCCTTTATATAGGGAGAGGGACTTGAAACGCTTGTATTGAAAGAGACCAAACCCCGATCGGGGAATGGGAACCCTGATCGGGTTTCAGTAACCCGACTATATTTGCTTAATTATTGCTCCATTTAATGCTTAATGAATCCTAAGTTATGCCTTTAAGCACCTTAATTCTCCGGTTAATTGCATAGTTTTGAGATTCCTTGAGCATCCAAAGGAGCATCCTATGTTGAGTTGTGGACTCCTTGCATTGGGCTTCATTTTTGGTTTCTCATTTGTATTTCAATTCATTTCACAAATCTTCATGCTTGGCTTGTCATTCTCCATTCTAACCTTCCAAGGTCCATTTTGCTTCCACTAGCTTGTTGGACTTTGGTGCTTGCTAATTGTGTTAGGAAAAAGCCTCTAAATGCTTAGAATCCTACAAAACATAGAAAAAACGAGCAATGCACCTCGAACACGTAATTAGCTCATAAATATACTAAACAAAGTATAATAATCATGTAAAATCGAGCTAAATTAGGGAGTAAAATCATATAAAAACTAGACATATCAAACGGTGAACGATAGTATCGTTATGTGTGGGCTGGTAGTAAATGTTTGATGGGGATGGCGATAGTTTGGTTAAGTTTGTTTAATGTAGGATCCCACCATAACTCCGCAGTTAAGCGTGCTTAGGCGATCGTAGTACTAGGATTTAGGGTTTAAGGTAGGGGTGTGCATCGGTCCGAACTGGACCGGAACCGGAAAGGACCAGAAACGGAATCCCAAAAATTAATGGACCGGGGACCGAACCTGAATTAAAAATTCCGGTCCAGGACCGTACCGGAAATATTCCGATCTTGGACTGGACCAGAACTTATATAAATTATTCCCACTTTTTCAAAATTTTGGTCCAAAATTTAGTCCCATTGGACCGGCAGACCGGTCCGTACCAGAAAATATTTTTTGAAAATATTATTTTAAGGAAAAAAATAAAGTATCAACAAACTCAGGTCTTTCCGGTCCGTACCGAAAATAACCGGTCTGGGAACGGACAAGAAACCGGAATGTTAAAAAAAGTTGGACCAGAGATCGGGTTTAGGGTTTCGGGTTTAGGGTTTTAGGGTTTTAGGTTTTAGGGTTTAGGATTAGGGTTTAGAGTTTAGGTTTTAGGGTTTTAGGGTTTAAGGTTTAGGGTTACGGTTTTAAGGTTTTAGGGTTTAGGGTTTAGGGTTTAGGGTTTTAGGTTTTAAGGTTTAGGGTTAGGGTTTTAGGGTTTTAGGGTTGATGATCATTATTTATTTACATATTTTATGCCTCCCTTAGATGCATTTAACTTGATTTACCGTCTTTTCTTTCTTATTTCTATGCTATTTTAGCTAGAATATCGATTCTGCCGTTCTATTATGTTTTAATGCAGATTGGATGCATTTGGAGCTTTTTGAGTAGATATGAAGCATGTCGGAGTCGGATCGTAGAAGGTTAGGCATGGGAATCGAGAACAAAAGAGAAGAAATGAAAAAAATCGAAGAAACGAGCGAAAAGAAAGGATGCTCGACCGAGCATAGTGCCTTGCTCGATCGAGTCGGGCTGAAGGTTGCTCGATCTAGCAATATACCCTTGCTCGATCGAGCAACCTAGTTTTTTGACGACTTTTTCATATTTTCCTAAACTTTAACCTAATTAATTAGATTTTTGTATTATAAAAGGAAAGCTCGTCTTTCATGCTTTTTTATGCTTTTCATGCTTTAATATTAGAAAACCTAATTTAGCTTTCTTTGCCTCTGGATTTTATTCATCAAAGACGATTGTCTTTAGTTCAACTTGTAATCGGTATTCTTCAATCTTTCTTTGTTATTCAATTTAATTACCTTCTAGTTCTTTAATTATTCTTTGTTCATCCTTTCATTGTTGTTAATCATGTTTATTATTGTTGTTATTTATATCATTATGAGTAGCTAAATTCCTTTCTAGGGTTGAAAGGGGATCTAGGATTGTTAGAAGGGATAGATTAATTAATTGAATTGCAATTGCATGGTTATCGTTTGATTATCGTTTTAATTCTAGTTGTTTGATTACTGGCAAGGATTAATTAACTAGTCTCGCGAATTAGGATTGACACCGACCGGGTTAAGACTAAGATAGGCTACGATAATTGAATAGAACTCGTTTAATGATAGCGATCGCATGTTAAATTGTAGATCTAAAGGGCATAATTGAATCGATCGATCTTGTGACCTTAGATAACTTTATTGCATGATAGTTGACTACATCCTTACCCCTGAACAATAATCTTAGTGAACCTGAGACCGTAGACTTTTAAACTTATTGTTTTCAATCTTGTATTATTAGTTGTTATTGTTTATTATTAGTTGTTATTGTTTATTATTAGTTGTTATTTCTATTAGTTGTTATTGTTTGCTATTAGTTATTGTTATTGATTGCTTTTAGTTTAGAAACCACAATTCAAAACCCCGAAATTGTTACTTTAGAGACAAACCTAATTTAACAGATTAGAATACTACCGCCTCCATGTGGATTCGATACCTTACTTACCGCTGACTATTAGTTAGTTGTGATTTAGGTTTACTTTGATTAAGGAGACGCGACTTTACCCTTATCAAATTTGGCGCCGTTGCCGGGGAGGCAACAGTTTTCTGTTTGTTTCTACTTAGTTTGTCTTTTTAGTCTCAGGGAACCTAAGTTCCTTGAGACCGTTCTCATCCTTTTCTTTAGTTTTTGTTTCTGCCCAGGTGTTCTAGGTCCGTTCTCGTGCCCTACGATTCCGAACCAGAGAAGACTCTCCGAGCTAGACGAATATTTTGGAAGGAAATTCAAGAAGCGGAAGACTTGAGTACGCTTGAAACAGTTTACGCCGAATTCGTCGTAGAAAAACCATCCTTAGAAGAGGATACACCTATTTTTGCACCTACTACAACCATGCCTACTCTAGCCAGCCATTCGGAGCCAACGTTGCATCTATTCCTAAGGGATTTCAACTCCCTACTACGGGTAATAGTACTTTTGAGATTCGTCCATCTTATATCTCTTTGGTGGAGCGAAACATGTTTGGAGGGAGCCCCACTGAGGATTCTACGAAGCATATGGAGAAATTCACCAATTATTGTTGCTTTATTCCTTTAACGGGTAGGGTAACTCAAGATCAAATCAAGTTGGTGTTGTTTCCCTTTTCACTACGAGACGGGGCAGAAGATTGGTTGAGTGAGTTAGATATGGCTGCACTTGGCATCACCGATTGGAATTCTTTGGCTCTTGCATTCTATAAAAGATATTTTCCGCCACAGAAAACCAATGCCATTCGAAGTCAAATCACAAGTTTCAAACAAGGTCCCAATGAGAACTTTAATGAGGTCTGGGTTCGCTTCAAAAAGCTTGTCAAGTCTGTTCCACATCATGGTTTTGATACTTGGTTCCTATGCAACCAATTTTATAATGGGTTATTGTATGACCAAAGGACGTTGTTAGATTCTGCTGCTAATGGGAGATTCCAAAATAATACTACTGATGCCAATGCTTGGAAGTTAATTGATTAGATGGCTACTCACACTGCTGAGTATGGAAATCCTAGGGGTAATGTGAGGAGAGGAGGTTCGGATAATGCCATTGTAGCTCAGTTGGAGGCATTAACTGCCAAAATTGCCGAGTTACAAACTTCAAAGTCCTTGGAAAATAAGCAAACGGTTCATGCCATGGTCCAACAAGAGCCAACCTGTGAAAGATGTGGTACTATGGGGCATAATGCAGTGGAATGTATGAGTACGGTTGATCAAGTGCTTGCCTTTCAATCCTTTAAGCAAGGTTCACCGTACTCTAACTTTTACAATGAAAGGACAAGAGAGCATTCCAATTTCTCCTACCGAAGTCAGAATGTTCTTAATGCTACCCCACCACCACCTCAGCAACAAGGTTCATCTTATGTGATTCCTCAGAATCGCAATTCCCAAGGTAACTTTAACCGTTCCAATCAAGGTGGCCAAAACTTTCAACAACCTCCACCTCTACCACCTCCAAGTAATGATATGGCGGAATTAAAAGTCATGTTGCAGCAGAGTCTTATGATCCAACAAAAGCAAGATACTCAGATCTCACAACTGATAGCTCATAACAAGATGGTTGACACTCAAATTGCCCAATTGGCAATTCAAAATCCACATAAACAACCGGATAATCTTCCTCCTCAAGAACACTCTCCACATGAACAAGTCAATGTTATCACCTTGAGGAGTGAGACACATTACAAAGGCCCTGAAATGATAAGGGATGAAACCAATGAAAGTATGGAAGTTGCTGATCAAAGTGCGAAAAATAGCGAAAAAGAGGCTGAAATTAAGGTTGCTCGATCGAGCAGCACCTCCTTGCGCGATCGAGCAACCCTTGAAAAAGCTGAAAATTATGCTCGAAAAGTTCCTGAAAGTTACTGTTCATAAAAACTCGATCGAGCAACCCCTCTGCTCGATCGAGCAACCCCTGATCAGGCCTATAAGTCCTCTAATTCACCTTCAAAAGCAAAAGAAGCCGAGCCAATCGCCATTAAACTTCCTTTTCCTTACCGCCAACATAAATCCAAGCTTGATACACAGTTTGGAAAGTTCATGGAGGTGGTCAAGAATTTACAAGTGAGTGTCCCTTTTACTGAGTTGATCACTCAAGTGCCGGCCTATGCGAAATTTTTGAAGGACATATTGACAAAGAAGCGGTCCTTTAATTAAGTGGAGACGGTTGCATTCACTGAAGAATGCAGTGCTGTGTTGCAATCCAGATCACCACCTAAGCTCAAGGATCCAGGAAGTTTTTCTATTCCTTGTAATATAGGTTGCTTAGCTATAGATAAAGCCCTTTGTGATTTAGGGGCTAGTTTTAGTGTTATGCCATTTTCTATATACAAAAAGCTAAATATGGGTCAACTCACTGTTACAACCATGACCTTACAAATGGCCGACCGTTCTATTAAACACCCTTTAGGGATTTTAGAAGACGTACCGGTTAGAGTAGGGAAGTTTTTCATACCAGTTGACTTCGTTGTCTTAGATATGGCTGAAGACACCCAAATTCCTATCATCTTAGGACGACCATTCCTCCATACTGCGGGGGCGGTTATAGATGTTAAGAATGGGAGACTTACACTAACAGTGGGGGATGACAATATTACTTTCACCTTAGAGCATTCAATGAAACACCCCATGCTAGAAGAGACATGTCATAGGATCGATATTGTGGATTTGAATGTTGATGATTGTCTCTCTTTATGCTTGAATAGGGATCCTCTGGAGATCGCCTTAATTTCCAGCATTGCTGAAGCTGGAAGCTCACGGAGTAAGGCAGTAGTTGAGATGAAAAAACTGCTGACGGGAAAGGAATGCAAGTTACAAAAGGTGTATAGCTTAGGTAACCCCCCTAAGGTTACCAAGGTAATGACACCTGAACTTGAACCCGACTGATGAGCAGTAGTGACAGTTGGTTACTACTCCCCCATTTTGCAGCTGGTTTGGGGGAGGCTATTATTCTATACAGCTGGTATTATCTATCCTTGTACTTTCTTTTATTGTATTATCTCTTAGTTATTTCTCCCATTCCCCTTTGTTAGTTGTGTCCTTTAGGTTGCTGCTGTTGGTTGTTGTGTGATTGATGTGCCGTTAGCGTCACATTGAGGAAACTGTAACATTTAGGTTTGGGGGAGATTCTTTATTTATGTTGTGTCTTTATGCTGTGTGTTAGTTTTTAAAAAAAAATCCATAAAAATTGAAAAATTTACAAAATCCAAAAACATGTTTTTTATTTTATTAGGTCGAGTCTTGGTGAATTGAATTACAATGATGATAATTTGCATTGTTTCTGCATTTGAATCCCAAATAAGTTGTCCATGTACATTGTTTTGACTTACTATTTTTGAAAACAAAGCTCATAGTACAAGTCTTGACCGTTTTTGACATACCTTATGCTAATTAGATTTGGCAATTTTTGTTGGTAAACCACTTAAAATACTGAGGTCTATAGAGCTTCCTAGGCCAGGAACATCAATAAACTGGTCTCATTGTTTTTAGGCTTGAGTGTGGTACTCCTTGTGGAATATGTAACATCAAATTGCATAAGTGTGACATTCGTTTCTTGATACTATACGCGTTCGTTTGATAAGTGCATGAGGAAAGGTGGTTCTTTTTGTTCACATAAGCCTCACATAGCCAAAAAGACTTGATTTTATACCCTTATTATATTGAGTTCTTATGTTTAGCCCATTTGAGCCTTTTGTATCATGTTTCATAACCTATCTAATAGCTACATTCCTAGAACTTGCCTACCTTATTGGGACAGTCGCAGTTGTATGTTTTTCTTATCTACTTGTCTACTATGGTTGGGTCGGGATTTCAAAAAGAATATCAATTGGGTGTAGCAAGTATGTTGGCAATTGTGTCATTTATTCCCTTTGTTGAAAAAAAAGTTATGAAGCAAAAGAAGAAAAAAAAGAAAAAAAAAAAAGAGGAAAAAATGATGAAGAAAAGAAAAAAATGAAAAAAAAAGATGAACAAAGAAAAAAAAAATGTTGATTCATTGAATTATTGAAGGGAAAATGAAAGGGAATATACTAGAATCTAATGCATTATTCAGAGAGCAATATCGATATCTCTCTTGTGTATTCAAGTTTAAGATGATTTCTCTAGTCGGTGTTGGTTTGTGCTAGTCTTGTAGATTTGTTTTGGTAAGTGTCGCTGCGACTACCGGTCTTAGCCCCACATTTCCATACGTGCCTTGGCACAATCCACTTCTATACCTTCACCCATTAGCCTCCCTTTTTTGTCCTGATTCATGTACTTTATAGCGAATGCGTATTAGTTGGGGAAATTACTATCACATTAGAATGCATGCTTGTTTCATAAGTTGAGTGAGTGTTTCTATTTCTTTCTATCTTCACAAAACTCACCTTTACATAAACTTATGAGTGCTTGAGTGAATCCGCGAGAATCCGACAAATTGAGCCTTGCAAGATTGAAAGGGATTTGGTTTTTGTCTATACTACGGTATCATGTAAAATCTTGGAATATGAGCTGCGTTTTCTACTTTCCCGTACCTTTGAATTTGTTTTATTGGTACAACTTGGTCATTACTTTGTTATAGATATGGATAGCTTGGGATTTGTATGTGCATTAACATTAGCTTTGAGTTTTTCATTCACCATTTGTATGTTTGTCTTTGTATGTGTTGATTGCTTTGCTTAGGGACAAGCAAAGGATTGGTTTGGGGGAGTTTGATGATCATTATTTATATACATATTTTATGCCTCCCTTAGATGCATTTAACTTGATTTACCGTCTTTCCTTTCTTATTTCTATGCTATTTTAGCTAGAATATCGATTCTGCCGTTCTATTATGTTTTAATGCAGATTTGATGCATTTGGAGCTTTTTGAGTAGATATGAAGCATGGCGGAGTCGGATCGTAGAAGTTTAGGCACGGGAATCGAGAACGAAAGAGAAGAAAGGAAGAAAATCGAAGAAACGAGCGAAAAAGAAGGGATGCTCGATCGAGCATAGTGCCTTGCTCGATCGAGTCGGGCTGAAGGTTGCTCGATCTAGCAATATACCCTTGCTCGATCGAGCAACCCAATATTTCGACGAATTTTTTATATTTTCCTAAACTTTAACCTAATTAATTAGATTTTTGTATTATAAAAGAAAAGCTCGTCTTTCATGCTTTCTTATGCTTTTCAATGCTTTATTGCTTTAAATTAGAAAACCTAATTTAGTTTGCTTGCCTCTGGATTTTATTCATCAAAGACGATTGTCTTTAGTTCAACTTGTAATCGGTATTCTTCAATCTTTCTTCGTTATTCAATTTAATTGTCTTCTAGTTCTTTAATTATTCTTTGTTCATCCTTTCATTATTGTTAATCATGTTTACTTTAATTATTATTGTTGTTGTTTATATTGTTATGAGTAGCTAAATTCTTTTCTAGGGTTGAAAGGGGATCTACGATTGTTAGAATGGGTAGATTAATTAATTGAATTGCAATTGCATGGTTATCGTTTGATTATCGTTTTAATTCTAGTTGTTTGATTACTGGCCAGGATTAATTAACTAGTCTCGCGAATTAGGATTAACACCGACCGGGTTAAGACTAAGATAGGCTACGATAATTGAATAGAACTCGTTTAATGATAGCGATCGCATGTTAAATTGTAGATCTAAAGGGCATAGTTGAATCGACCGATCTTGTGACCTTAGATAACTTTATTGCATGATAGTTGACTACATCCTTACCCCTGAATAATAATCCTAGCTAATGAACCTGAGACCCTAGACTTTTAAACTTATTGTTTTCAATCTTTTATTATTAGTTGTTATTGTTTATTATTAGTTGTTATTGTTTATTATTAGTTGTTATTTCTATTAGTTGTTATTGTTTGCTATTAGTTATTGTTATTGATTGCTTTTAGTTTAAAAACCACAATTCAAAACCCCGAAATTGTTACTTTAGAGACAAACCTAGTTTAACAGATTAGAATACTACCGCCTCCCTGTGGATTCGATACCTTACTTACCGCTGACTATTAGTTAGTTGTGATTTAGGTTTACTTTGATTAAGGAGACGCGACTTTACCCTTATCAAGGGTTTAGGGTTTAGGGTTTAGGGTTTTAAGGTTTTAGGGTTTTAGGGTTTAGGGTTAGGTTTTAGGGTTTAGGGTTTTAGGGCTTAGGGTTTTAGGGTTTAGGGTTAGGGTTTAGGGCTTTAGGGCTTAGGAATTAGGTTTTAGGGTTCAGGGTTCAGGGTTTAGGGCTCGCCTGGTATCCACTTTATTTTTTAGGGGGAGATTTTAGTGGGGTGATAATTACCCAAGAACTTGATTAGGGAGGGAGTTTTTCCTCTATGTGAGGTTTGGCAACTAGGTGTATTTACTAGGTTAATAATTCTCTAAGTTTGGAATACCTGTAATGACTATAGCATGATAAAAAATATATGTGTTGTTTATTGATTACAATCAGTGCCATTGACGTCGGGGTTAGTCGCCCTCCCCCGGTCAAACAAATACTTGTAATACTCAATACCAAACTAATTAATGTAGTAGGGTAAGGAGGTCGATCCCAAGAGACGGTGATTATGGTTCTAAGGCGGTTTAATCGAATTCTAGTTTAGTTCTAGCAAATAGCAAGTTGAAGAGGATTAATGATAAACTAGACTAACAAGAAGGCAAGGATGCGATGTAAGACAATAATAAAAAGAAACTAGGGTGGATGGGTTCATTAATACAAGCATAGGTCAATTATGGTGGGGGTTGGGACTAGTCTAAAGGTGAGTCTAAACACCCACCGCATTTTCAATAGCCCAAAACACCTCTCAATAACATTTCGTGCTGACGAATGTTTCATGTTATAAAATTCCTTGTCGTTACGTGGTTGGCGACCATCTTTTCATTCATTGAGATGGTATCTTTGCCCTCTATAAGGAGCAAGAAATCCTTCGCCATTTGTAAAACCCGCATCAACTAGGTAATAATTACCTATCAAGATAACAGTTAAATTGGTTTTAGTGGGTCTATATACATATCCAGCTTATTCACTAACGAAGAAAATGGAAAATGTTCCTCAACACGAGGAACTTTAAACGGATGTCTTCTACTCACGGCATCCTGGAGTACTCTACCGTCAGCCACTGACCCTTCCCAGCCAGGTAACACATAAGTAAACTGCATGTCCTTAGAACAAGCCGCTAAAACATTCGTCGCTATATCTCCTTTTCTTGTACGATACTTAGGTTTCTCTATATTAGGAACTTTTAACTTGATATGTGTCCCATCTAAAGCTCCTAAACAGTTCTATGGACCAATGAAAGTAAAAAAAAAAATCAATAAAAAAACAGTAAGTTATATTAAATCTGATTTTTTGACATACTTGGAATAACTAAGTTTTACCTTAAACCATTTCCATTTTGAGTCACCGCAATCCTCTTGTATTGGTTGTGGGGTCTTTATCAAGTGCTTATACAAACGCAAAACAGCTCTTAAAACTTCACGAAAGTTCCTACTCACAGTTTCTTTAAACCTTTTCAAACGTTGTACAAGCATTCGTTGTTTTTGATCATGTGCTAATATCTACACCCTTTCATAAAAGTGAGTAACCTAGGTTACTATTCATTACCCTTTCATAAAAGTGAGTAACCTAGGTTACTATTCATTATGAACAGTACTTAGGAGCCTCACTTTGGCACTTTTCGATCCAAAACGCAGCATTTTGATCAACCCTTCTTTCTTCCTACTTTGCCCTTTTATCTTATGTGCCTCTCACCTCACTCTATTTCTTTATTCCTACTTTCTTTCTGATTCTCACCTCTCTCTTTTCCCCTTAAAATCCTCATTATCACTCATTTTATTATCTTTCTTAACCAATATTCTCCTCAAACACCTTTTTATTTTATATAATCTTATTCTGTAATTCATGATTCGGGTAAGTTTGTTCGTATTTTGTTTGTTTTTTTGCTGATTTATTGTTGTTTTACTAGATTTTGAATCTTCTTATTAGCCTCTGATTTTCTGTTGATGTAGTGATTGTATTTGTTTTGTTGATAATATGTTATGGCGAGTAGAGTGAAAGAAGATGAGGAAAACGAGGGAATCCAACAGTTTCTTCTTAAGTAACCTGAAAGTCGCAAGCTAATCAATTGCAATATTCTGGTAAGATTGCATTTTTATCATTTGTCTGATGACTTCGCCATGTTTTCCTCTTCTCTCATATAAACCTGTTTCATAGTCGTCATGGAAAGTTCAAGAAATCTATCACCAAAGATTGCATTTTTATCCGTCATTCTTGCTTATCCTTTCTCTATTACATCTGATTTTTGCTTTAAGCTATAAAGTTTCAATCTTTTACTGTATTTGATTTTGTTTTTATGATTGTTTTTAGGCTTAGGTTGATGCGGCTCTTATCCAATCTTGGAAAAAAGGGTAATTTTTTATGATTGTTTGTGTTTTTTGTTTTTGTGTAGGTCTTGCTTAAGACGGGTATATATGCCTAAAGTTTTAAACGGGTCAAATACTAGCAAGTGACAATAATAAAGACAAATTTTTTGGTATTTTCTAGCCAAAGTGGGGTGATTTGGTATGTATTTGACCCGTCTTAAACTTAAGACGAATAGTGTCCGACTTAAATGAGAATTTGTGTTTTTGTTATGTTGTTTTAATTTAATGTGAATCATCTCGATGATGTAAGATACGCCCTTGTTTCATAATATCTTTTTTGCTTTTTGACTTAAATTCTAAAAAGTCTACATTGAAATAAATAATGATCCTCATTTCAAATTAAAAAAGGTGGTCTTGTAGAGTACACCTTTGTCCATAGCACCCGAAATTGTATGCGACGGTGTATCTGTACGACAAAATGTTTTAAGGTATATACTTACGACCTTTCTATGTTCAAGGCATAGAAACATTGACTTTATATTGTTTAATTTTCAATCACACAAAACATCGTCTCTATGCCTTGAAGAACTATGTTGAACAAATATGTCCTCGTCACACACAAAGACGGACTATATACTCTTTATTGAAAAAAACGGGGAGTTTCTGTTATTGTGAGGATGCCTTATTTTGAAGTTGGGATTGTATTCTTGTAATGGGGAATATTTTTGTTAATACTGGGCAGGAACTCGGCATTACTGCTCTCCACATTTTACTCGTGCTACTGGTGGAAACAAGACAAAGGCTCCTGGTCTTGGTGCCCAGTCTTCCCTGAGTTCTGGCTCGTAGTGAATTGAAAATTGGGCGCACTGGTAATTTTGCCTGAAATACCTTCACAGTTTGCATGAATCATGGTTAATATTAAGTTTGGAGTAAGCTGGAGTTAGGAGTTCGAATACTTGTAGTTTTTACTACATTCACAGTTTGCATGAATCATGGTTAATATTAAGTTTGGAGTAAGCTGTAATTAGTTGGGAATACATTTGCATTGTGCATGGCTACAAATAAAGGGAAATCCTAGATGGCTTTGCAGGACCAGTTAAGGTGTCGCCGTGTGACTGATAGGTCACGACTTTAAGTCTTTCACGCACCAGGCTTGCCCCTATCACACCCTTATAGTTGGACCCATTCCTCAGACCCTCGCCTTGCAGGGACGTCATCGTGCACCGGACTTTCTTTTTCCTTTTCTTTTTTAAATCCTAAATGGAGTTAGAAAAGAGAAAGAGAGAGGATGTGGGGAGGGAGAGAATTAGATATCATAAAGGCTAGAGTGAATTGTATGTGGGCAATGTTATCGTACTCATTCAATATATTTTTTGGGGCATTTTGTTGTGCGGGTGAAAGGGTAGATATGATGTTAGTGTTTTAATATTGAGGGATATGTGAATTCTGTCATTAAGACCTTTTTTGGTCATGAGATTTATTTCCAGTGAGTTATATGTTGTATGATTGCTGAAACATTAATTTTGATTTTTCAATTTTGTGATCTTAGGGTAAAGCAAGTGTTGAGAATTAGATTGAGGAAGAAGTGAGTGTAAAGAAGCAGAATGCAGAGCGAGACTGTCTTAGCTAAGCAGAAGGCCAATAAAACACAACCGAGGAAAGCAGCTAGCAGTAGCCCCAAAGAAGACTCTGATGACTCGGAGGTAAACATCAATTAAGATAGGAGTTGCTTTTTATTTGAAAGTTTATTTATTTATCTTAGTTTCTTGGTTTTAGTATTTTATCGTAATTGGTATAGTAATTGAAATAATTGCACACCGGGTTTCGTTAATAGTTGTACAAGCTAACTCGACTTTCACTATGCTAAGATATCGTATTTCGTGTATTAGTTTGTTTAACGGTCAGATTAAAGAAGGATGAAATCAGGTTCTTAGTTGTTGTGCTATGCTCTGTGTCACATTGTATCTAGCTTCAATTCATAAAGTTGATAATATTTTAGTTTTGTATGAATTAGGGTTTGTGTGTAAAGGTTTTAACTTAACCATTCCCTGTTAGCAGACCATCTTAATACTTGTTAGATTTGTAATTCTATCGTATGGTTTAAATTATCCATATCATTATTAAACAGATGTATGGTTTAATTTTCCCATCCTTGTTAGATAGGCAATGCATATATTAAGAATGCAAAACAGGTGTAAGGGAGTGTAGAACTTTGTCTCCTTTTAAAATAAAAATACTCAGAATGAAAACAAATGATATTTGTCTGTTACTCGAATAAAATGAATGATAAAATGATATTTGTATGTTTAAATTTTTACAATGTCTGCATCGGTCTATTTATTTTTTCTCTATTTTTGTCTTTAGGCAAAGCGCTACCGGTTGGGAAGACAAAGCCAAAGACAATTCCTCGAGACCAGTTCCTCGAGAGCTTCAACTATAAAGTCACATGTAAGTCTTTAGTGTTTTTCTTGTTACAGTAGCCAATGGTATTTTAGTTTATAGTTCATAGACCTTATACCGAAACTAAAAAACTAAAGCATGATAGCAGAACTTTAAATGTTCAGCTTTTTTAGAAACTTGTATATTGGGTATGTCATCTTAAATTCGTTATTTGGAGGAATACCATTGAGCAACTAACCATAAACTGGTTATGTTTGAAGATGCTACATCCTAGATCTAATTTAAATGTGAATATAATTGTCTGACCCTCACTTTTTATTTCGGCACAAGGGTGATATGAGCTAAACTTGGAGACTTTTGAGTATCAGCTAGGAAAAAAATGGGAATGATTGATTTTGCCACTTTTTACCAGTAATTTGATTTGGTCTTCAATTTTATTTTAAAAAAAAAGGTTGAAACTTTAGTGGGTTGGATGCTGACTGGTCTTATGGGTATGTGTCAAAAACATGGGTATTAGATATTGGAGTTGAAAGTTCTTGGAATTTCTTAGTTTGTAACGACTTAGATAGTGAATTATTGGTCCAAGTGTATATCTCGAAATGTTGATTATTAGATAGTAGGATTGAAAGTTAATAAGAAGTCACAACTTTGTGATGAACCATCATTAATTTGGTATGTGCAAGTTCCACCAAAAAAATGTCTCTCATACTAAATAATAAGTTACGAATCAGGTCTTTTTTTGTTCACATCCTAAGATAATCTTCTTTTTCCGTATCATGTCATGTTTCGCATTACCACCTATATTGTCTTGATGAAGAGTGTAGTTATTGATGCTAGGGAAATATTGCATCTTCTTTAGCTGATATTGCTGATTATATATCGAAGCCAAAAAATTTGTCTCCTTCACGGCTGCCAGTCAAATCTGCCTGAGTCTCTCTGCTCACACTAAAGCTCGTACATAAGAGGGGAATGGAATGGAACCACAAGAGGGTGCACAAAAACCATTGCTTACTATGTGAGGGTAACCTCCTGTTACCTACACCTAATGAGGGATAAATGAGCATTATTTCAAAAAGGTGAAATGAGGGGGAACTTGAAATAGATTAAAAGGTGTAAGTTTTCTCATGTATATTTTTTTCCGATATGACATTTTTTTGATGTGTACTATGCTTGATGAAATTAGGAGGTAGGGAGGGTGGGAGAGCGGGAGGGAGGGAGGGTTTTTTTAGTCGATATGTCAGCATCATCTTCTTAGCGTCTACTGTGCTTGATGAACTAAGAGAGAGAGAAAGAGAGTATATTCATTGAGGTTTGTACTCTTATTTGTACATATTAGATCGTTGATAGGAAAAATTAACTTTCCTTATAGAGTATGATGTAGCTTTTATACTACTTCCAGATATTGTGAGAAATGCCACCTCACATATTGCTACGGTCTCGTCTTTATGTGATAATGTTTGAATTCCATTTCTTATAGTGGCTACTTATATTCCTGTTTCTTGGATATCTAACTATGGAAAATGATGGCTCTTTTTGTTTCTTCTTGGTATAAATCCTAGACTTAAGCTTATCTGTTTTTTCTTAGTCCTCTTTATTTGAGGCTGGTGAGACAAAAAAAAAAAAATCTGGCCACATCATGTGTGTTGAAATCTTACACATTAACAACATTTCACATTGTTGAAATTGAGCTTCGTCGGCTATCTGTGCTATAAGAAATGTAAGATCCACAGTAAATATGTGTACATACAGCCGCTCTTTTCTTCATTTTAAAGTATTTTAGTTTTAAACTAACCTGTTATAATCTTTAATTGGTCTCTTAGCATTTAATAATGATGAGAAATTGCCTTTTTGATTTGTACACTGATAAGTGTTTTAGGTTTTGATACAATGGCATTAAGGGAAACGAGGGAATCATGTTTTGAGTCTAATTTTGTTTCATCTCTTTACAATATTACTTAGTTAATATGTGAACAAATGAGGAGAGGAAGAAAGGGACAAGGAAAACGATGAACAAGTGAATAAAAGTGAAGGGAGACCTATTAACTTCATTCAACACCCTACTCCACTAGGACCAAGAGCTTTGATTAGGAACAAAGAGAGGGAGGGAGTTCAAACACCCTACCCCACTAGGACCATGAGCCTCGTCCTAGATGTTGAAGTAGTGATGATAGCAATTATGAGGGGTTCTGGAGACCTATAGTACAATTATGGATGAGTTCCAATGAGTCATACCGCCATGTTAAACATACGACAAAAATATATTTAGGGTAATCACGAGTTTAGACTAAGCTTCCATTGCATGCATCTACCTTTTTCATCGATCTTTGATATTTTTAAATCTTGGGACTTTGAAAATTTGGACCCCTAAAGCCCTTAAATCTGAGAATTTACTAAATGCTGGATGGTTTTATTTAGTCAGGGTCTTAGAAGTGTGTAATGACATTTCCATCTTTTTTTGCGTTTTGGGTCTCCATCACTCCATCTAATGATAATGATTGGTTTTAAAGTTATCGTTTGGACTTTTAGTTTGGTAGTTGGTTTTCATTCTAATGAACGAAATTAATGTCCCTAGGTGCGGAGTTGTGTGGTTCAATCAAGAACGAAATCCATGGAAAGATCACCTGAACAAAAGCAAAAGAGAGACAAAGAAAATGGGGGAAATAGGTCAAAGGATGGGGTAACAAAATTCCGATTAACAAATTTCACGTCTTTTAATTTGGATATTTTATTGGTTTGTATTGTAGTTATAACATATGAATTACAACTTTTAATGTAATTCAAACTTAATTTATGATCTCGAACTGGAATTGGGGCATGTGCAGCGGTAATTAATACTGAATGCCGAAATGGGAGATTTTTTCAAACCATGGTTAAAATCATGGTCTCTTTTTTGCTTTTACTCCAATTATTTCATAAAAAAACGTAGGCATAAATTATAACTTGATCGAAATTTTGGTAACTATGGGACAAATTGCGCGTGTTTATTGTAGTGCCTTTCACAACTTTACTAAGCTAAGGAATAATACTACGTTGGTATAACTATCTTGGGGTACGGTGCGTTTCGCGCACCGTACAACAACTAGTATTCAAAAATATAGCCACCCTTTCTTCTAAAAACATATTTTTTTGACTCTCTAAGAAGACCATTGGACCGAATTAACCCACATAAGACATCAAATGTAAATCTGTCCATTCTAAGCTGGTTTATGCAACTAAGGTCAGAATTCAAGAACGCATATATATTTTTCAATCCTTGACTCACACTTCGTTTAGCATTGTGAGTATTTTTCTTACGAGGTATTTTCATAGTTTCTTAGATAGTTATCATGTAATAACAAAAGCACATATACATCATAGATCTTATTCTAATATACCAAATAGACCAACTATGGTTTTTTGCTTCTGTGACGGTATTCTACGTGCCATAGCTGCATAAAAGATCATATAAAAGACGTATAAGCCAAATCAATCCAAATAGTACATGAATATGATATACATTTGAAAACTAGTGTTCAGGAACATTTCAAATAATCCATAATTATCAATATACAAAATCCAATACACAAAATACACAAAATCCACGATTATCAAATAATCCATGATTATCACATAATCCATGATTATCACATATCAATCGCAATACACAAAATACCCATATACCCATAAAAATTTAATACCCAGATTAAAATAACCATGAAATTTGATCAAAATTTAAACATGAACAAAAAAATTGATTCATCTAAATCGATTATATGTGGTGACGAAATCGTCTCAAACAATGATATCATACTATACAAATACCCATGAAAATTTTGATTTATCATCTCGATTGATGATTAAATCATCTCAACAATCACATCACAACTAATCACAAACATAATCTCAAATAATAGATCCAATTTCAAGCAAAAATATCATATAAAGCAATATGGCATACCTAGGGTTAAGGGAAGATGATGAGAAAAGCACCCAAAATTTTGTTCCTCCGTAATGATTCTGGAAGGTGGTAGGCAGTAATCTATTACTGCTTCAAAGAGGGAAAAGTTACTGGGCCAGAATAGGTTTGTCTCTACCAAAGTTCTTTTTTTAACCCACAATAATCACCATCTAATTTTTCAGGCCCATTACAGGCAATCCAGGCGAGCCCTTAGGGTTCATGATTTTGGATATGACAATTTTATTTGAATTTTGAGTCAGATTCTAGTTAGTTGGTATGAATACTTAGATCGAGGTCGTCACGATTAAGGTCGCGAAAGTCAAAGTGATACTTCGTATGTAATACTCATTCTTTTTTGTGTATATGAGGTTTTTTAATGGTCATTACCTTTGAATTTTACGCTTTCATACGAGTATTCATTTCAAAATATTTTTTTTTCTTTTATTTTAAGAGGTATTATAAAGAGAGGTGATTATCTTGAGAATGACATATAAAAATAATTGCTCCGTAGAAGAAATAGTAAATCTCCAAGGATAAATAGAAAAGTTAGGACCATTTATAGCAATTTCAAATTATCTGACGCTTTCTAAAACAAAAGAAAACATGAAGTTGAATTGAGTAGATTGTCGTATAGTATTACTCGTGTTTACGTGTACTTCATAAAAGTGAAAAAAAAATACCCAGTGAATTTCACGGGCATAAAACTAGTCTATAAATAATATAAAAAGGCAAGACTAAATAATTTACATAACAATCTCTTATAACTCAAAATCCTATGTGGCACTCTTACGAGTAATTTCATTTTTATTCCTTTTTACAAATTACAATCATAAATTTATTAATGTGCTCATAAATAAAAAAAACAAAAAAAAACTAAGAAATAAAAAAATATATAATAAATGCCAAAATAAATAGATTAATGAGCTAAACTTTTCTTATTCTCCTATAAATGTGCTCATAAAAAAAAAATACACATAGCTAATCATGCTTATAAGTACAATAATGTTTTTTAAAAAAAATATCGGTTTAAACACAATAAGTAAATTAAAACAAACTTTTTATTTTTCTCGCATAATTTTTGTTATCAATCTATCTTATTTTTTTTAACTTATGTTTCTTTTATTTAATAGGATGACTCTTTTATTTTTCCTTACCATTATTATGTTGGAGTAGGTGTCCTCCACAATAGTGCGCCACATAATAAATCTTATTATGGAATATAATTGAGATAATTATTGACTACATATATGATTAGTCAGTTGATTAACGTAAATCAATAACGGTTGGCTAACTAGAGTTTGACGTTATTGTCGTTTGACGGCGGTGATCAACTGATCCCTTTCGGTCACCCCTAAAGGATGAAATCCAAATAGTAACTAATTATTTGTATACGATACAGTTAATTAGTACATTACATATATTCGATATGTACGAGAGTTAATTGTTAGAAATTGAGTTAAGAACTCAAATTCGATTAAGCGTATTTTTCAATTATGCGATAATTGACTAATAAATTTATATCTTATTTTAATACGATTAAATAAGATTTAACTTAGTAATTAATCGTTAAATTACTAAATTAGTTGAGGTTTTGAGATAGAGGTAATTAGTTAATTATATTTACAAGGAGTTGTAAAATAAATTAACTAATCATTGTGGGACCCATTATATATTGATATAATGGTAAAATATTACTTAAAATGTTAAGTACATATTATTTATTTAATTGAGTCATATAATTGTTATATGATCAAATTAACACTTAATTATACAAGATAATTAACCATATGATCAATAAGTATTTGTGAGACAAATATACAAAATCAAAATGGACCAAACTAGGCCATAATGGACCGGTTTTGGAAGTAGTTACATGGTGATGATTTTGTTCTTATTTTTACTCTTTAGTTACTTTTTGAAAGTGACATAACAAGTATAAAACAATCATCATATTTTCTACAACACTCCACTCAAATACATGTGAACAAATCAAACAAAATAAGAGTCATTTTTGACTACAAGGTCCGGCCAAAATGGCCTTTAAAATGATCAATTTGTTGTTCATTTTTCACTTCTTGATTTTGTGCATTTGTTATACTTCTTTCTAAAATCCTTCTTCTCACTAAAACTCTCATATACTAATATTTCCTAAGTATTACTAGTGTAGTAATATTGTCATAATATTAGTAGTATAATATCTATCTTATTATCTAGTTAATAATAAGGGTAGATTATTTGGTGTCATCTTGGTGCAACTTGAAGGAGGTCTTCTTGTTTGGAGATTTCTTGTGTTCATCCATATTTATAGCTCAAGAACAACAAGAAGGAGTTCTTGTTGTGCCCATATCATTTCCATATCAATGTGAGGAAATTTCTTCTTTTATGTAAATGTCTTTATATTTGCATGCATGTTACATAGATCATTATAAACTAAATTAAAAAGTAATTTGGTAATTAATTAGAGGAGTCTAATTAAGGTCTATGGACTTTCAATTGGTATCAGAGCTAGCTTGTAGCATGCATGTTCATTTTGGACATTTTTATTAAAGTTATAAGATAACTAATAAATCAAAGATTTTGAGTTAAAATACGATTCTGACAAAAACATTTGGTGCATGTATACCTACTGACCTAAAAATATTTGTGGTCAAATTTCGTGATTTTAGGGATTAATTTGCTATTTATTTTGATTTTTGGCGTTTAAACCGAGTTAACATGCATTTTATGAGTTAAAAGTTAACTAAAAATAGTTGCATGTTGACTCTAGCCATGAAATTTTAATATGATCTCACATGCATTTCTTACATATTGTATGTAAAATTTCGTGACTTTTATTTGTGTATTGCATGTTTATTGATTTTTATACGATAAAAGTCGATAATATGAGATTATAATGTTCATAAAATTTAAACGTCCATTTCTGGTCTTGAAATTTTTTTGTACATTTAAAATTCTGATTTTTATACTGTTGGTGAAATTGCATAATTTGTTTCACTGTTTTACTATATCTAATGTTTTTATTTGATAAAACCATTAAATACAAAGCTGTTTGTTCATAAAATTAATTTAAATTTTTTGAGCAAATATTTTTTATTTTTATAGTTCCTGGAATTTTTCCAGAATGTAAAAAATTTTTGGTTTCAAATTTTATGATGTTTATATTTTATTTTGGTTTTATTTCATAATTGTTATGATTAAACCGTAATATTTAGCAAATGAAATCAAATCGATCTAATTAATGACCAACAAAATTAGTATTGACTAATTTTGAGTTCTAAATCAGTTTAGTTAATTAGTTTGAATTTAAATGCGATTTAATTGTTGATAGTGATTTTTAATGGTTAAAAATCAATAAATCCCGAAAAATCGAGCTACAATGAGCATGAATGTGTTTAGGGCGATTTTGGCATGAATTTTGCAGCAATGTATTTTATTTATGGTTGAATGAATGAATGTCATTTATTTAATAATTTATGCAAATTTTGTACCTAGTATGGACTAGTTAATTTTTATCGTTATTACCCGTAATGTAAGGGAATAACGTTTTGGTTGTAATTTTATTGCGATCTCGTATCGCCGGTTTGTATAATTTAATAATTTTATTTTATAGTATAAATGTATAATAGGAATTTGTATATTTGTACATTTGTAATTATTTTTATGAAGACCGGTGGCTCCCTTCAAGACGGTGCCATTTTGGAAGGTGTTCCAAGTGAAGAGGCAAGGGACCAAGGAGTTGGTTTCCGAATTTGTAACTATCTAGTTAATTTTGATTAGCTAGGTGGCCATACTAGGATTTTATTGTTGCTTGATTGCTTGCTTTATTTTCGCTCATGCCAAAATCGTCACACATGCATTTTATTTACCGTGATTGTCAATTCAACGTTATTCACAATTCACCGACTTAGTTCGCTTATAGGGAATTAATAACAAAATTGACAAGACCTCTCACATAACTTAAAAAATTGAGATTTAGCCTTACCAATTAGTAACACCTATGAACCCCGTGTTCATTAGGGCTACCACGCTCGTGGGTCCCTTTTTACCTCGGGTAAGTAGGGTGATGCGATCACAAGCCAAAATTGGATTGGACTCAACGAGATAAGCGTTATCTTGGGACTAGGAGATGGATTTAGTTGAAATCCGTCAACCAAGAGTTCTAAGTGTAGAATTAGTCAAGTATTGACTTACCATTTTTAGATAAAGGTAGCATGCGATGACTATTTTTGTCTAAATATGGGTCTTGGAATCACTTATATAATTTCGTGAGGGGTCATTATATGAGTGACTTGTTAAAATTGTTTTACAAGTAAATTATATTTAAACAATGAATGTTTATTTTCCGTTGAGATTTATTTTATTCGCGAAATGACAAATATTTTATCCTTCTACGAAATTGTAAATCCGTTCAATCATGGAAAGGAGTTTCCATTATTTTATACGGTAGCATTTTGATTGCAATCTCCGTTTATACCACCGTAGCTAAAGACAAAATGAATTGTATCTTTTGATCCTCATATTCACCATTGCAAATGTCTCTTATGAAGAGTAAATGAATAAGTCACACTTAGTCAAAAACGTTTTGATTTTTAGTGACGTCTTTTCATAACAATGGTACATCATTTTTCCCGCTCCAAAGAAAATATTTGTATTTTGGTATGTCGTCATTATGCTCCTTATCGAGGCTTACCTCAAAGGAGGCCAAATCAGTTGGGACGACTAGGTTAATCGATTTATTTAAAATCGTGAACAACCATATACCGTAATCACTTCATGAAAGGTTTATCCTTTTGAAGGTAAAACCATGAATGAAATGAAGAATAGTCTTCACAATAATTCCAATATACTTGTCTAAATAGAGATTCATGAAAGTGAGTGGGAGCACTAAGAAAGATGTTTATATTCTTAAATTGTTAAGACTAGGTTCAAGAGTAGGTTGGCTCGACTTTGACACAAGGCAAGGGAAAAAGGCAAGACTATTTTGAGTAGTAAAGTCAAAACCCAAGCAAGGTGTTGAACCCAACTTTTGTCGATTCTATTTTACAGTCTAGGACACAAGAAAAGAATCTTCCCAAAGTTTTCTAAAGAGTTAGAAATAGGGTGTAATTTTTCACCCATAAAATCTATATGATCGACATTTATTTTGCTAAATGCAATTTTTGGGTATTAGATACCTATTATGGTTTTCATCAATGTATTCAATGCATATGATAATGATTCGTGCGACGACTAACCATAATTAAATATCGACCTACAAGGGAAATATAACTATTGTAGTTTTATTTCAATAGAGACATATAAAAGTTATAATGTGATCAATCTAGTTTTGGATTTAGAGGTATACTTCAATAAACGTTATTGTGTACATAACCTCTAAATAAAGAATATAGTATCCACTTAAGTGTACGACACAAGTGTTTCACTTTTGTGAATAGAACAAACGTTGTATCTTTTTATGCCTATACTTGGTCAATGGTTATCCCATACCAATCAAAAGTAATTATATTCTTGACCTAAACTAGTAATTACTTGTCATATAGATTGAAAAAGGCTCAAAATTGGTGACCCTTATCTAATCTTATGTCTGGATTGTGTAGCACATTAAGAGGCTAGTATTGACAACTATCCCTAAACCATCTGAATTTGAATCTTATGGTGCGTGCGAATCTTGTATTCAAGGCAAGATGATTCGTGCCCTTTTGTTGAAAAGGAAATCGAACTAGTAATTTATTGGCCCCATTACACAAGAATACGTGTGGTCCAATAACAAACACAACCAGAGATGGTAATGATTACTTCACTTGATTTACCGACGATTTAAGTAGATATTATGTTTGATTCTACTTAATGAGGTGCTAAGGAAATCTTTGAAAAGTTCAAAGAGCTTCAATGAGAAGTAGTTAACCACTAAGAGCATTAGATCAAGGACTTACGACTAAATCGTAACTATTAATATCTAAGTATTGACTTTTATTTTCACCAAAAGTATTGTGAAATGGTTTCACAAGTTAACTTCTCTAACACACATTATTAGATAAGGTGTTGTTGAATAGAGAAACAGAACCTTATACGATATGGTTTTGTCTTTATCAAGTCAAAATGAGCCATTTGACTAACCTTGGGATCTTAATATTTTTGTCTGCTATTTCTTTTCCCACCATATTAAAACACATTTAAAACAGTCTGATTTCATTCCATATACGATATGGGTAGGTCGCGTACCTAATTTATAAGTTATTTGAATGAAACAAGTGCTCAATAATCCCACATTGACCACGAGAACAAAGCGTTTGTGACTCGTGATGCTGTCTTTCAATAAAAATAGGATTATTTCTTGATAAGACAGAGTGTGAGAAAATGTTTCAAGAGCCACAAACTGAGCATATGGTCCGGAAAAAGTTTTCCTCATTGCTTATTCAGTAGTTGTTTCTTCGGAACCTAGGAGGTTAGGTGGAATTTTATCGCTCCTTTATAGTGATGAATTCTAATATGCGACTTATAATAGACTGTTTTTAGTCCCAACTTCTTGATATGGCTTAGAGTCATACGATTCGTAATGGACTCCATGCATGATGGTCAGGTATTTGACCTGGTAAATTTTACTTGAAGAAGTACGACCCCTTCAATGTAAATTGTTTTTTAAGATCGAAATTTGCATGGATGAACATTAAAATGTTTTCAAAGATAACTTGGTAGGCAAAGAGTTTTGCACCAACCTTAATTCTTTGATCCATTCGAATATACTTAGCGATTACAGCATATCATAATAGTATGATGTCAACTGGATCTCAAGAACCACCTTCTTGAATAAGATTCTAGAAGAGGTAGTATATTTTATATTCACCTGTGGGTTCGTAGATCCTAACTATCCTAAGTTAATTTGCAAGCTTAAGAGGATGTCTTAAGTAAGCACTAAAGAGTTGGAATTAGTGTGTCAATCATGTCATAAAATATTTCTCGATATCTCGAGGAATTATGTTTATAAATGAAGTTTAGTGGGAGTAATATGGTTTTCATCAGTCTTATATGTGGAGACATATTGATCATTTTAGATGATGGAAGATTTTGGAAAAGTAGAATACATCTTTTAGATATCTGGATTTATGGAGATAAATCTAAAAGGATATTAGCATTGAGTCAAAATTCTTATATTGATAAGATCTTTGACTAGTTCAAGGAAGTTGAAACACATCATAATTGATTCTTTTTTGCTTCCGCTGCGGGATCAATTATATACGCTGTGATGTATACTCAATCCGACATTTCGCATGCTTTGAGTATGACGAATCATTTGCAATCAAATCCAAGTGAGAGTCACTTGATAGCCATAAAGAACATCCTTAGTACTTGCGAAGGACTAAAAGATATGTTCCATGTGTTTGGAGTTTAAAATGAGTTGCGTGTAAGGGTTACACAGACTTCAGTTTCCAAACTGATCAAAATGATTTGAAATCACGAGTTGGCTGTGTTTTATAGAAGATTTATCTGTTGGAAGAGTTCCAAACAGAAAATACTATTGGAAAGGTTCCAAGTAGGAGTGACATTTTCAATTAGAAATGTCATGTATCCGCTGGAAGTGTTCCAGGCAGTTTATCATCGCGGATTTAACAACGGAAATGGAGTACATTGCGTCATATGATGATGCATATGAATTGAAAGTAGCTTGGATTCGACAGTATTGGAGGGACTAGAAATAGTTCATATAGCTGTATATCCTATCCCATTATACTGGTAAAACAGTGGGAGCTACCTTTAGGCCAAGAGTCCTAAGTCTAGATTCAAACCTAGACACGTACTCAGAAAGTTTTATGTAATATGAGATTACGTAGACAAAGACAAATAGTAATCAGAACGATGGAAAAGATGCAAGTATTTGCTAATCCATTAGCCATGCCTTTTGCAGGCTGAACATGATAGTCATGTCATTTCAATGGGGATTGAAATATGTACCTGAATTGCTAGAGATTATGAGATATTAAATTATTGTTAGCGTATCAATTTTTCCAAATATTAGATAATCGCATTCCTTGTTAGAGTTTCATTAAAAACTCCTAATTTAGTTTGACTAAATTTTAATACTTTGTTTATCCGAATTGGTTGAAAGAAAAGTTGAACCCAATTCAAGTGACACAGGACGGAATTAGTATTTTGTCCCTAGTCATCAATGAGGGGGTGACGTCTCGAACTGGACTAGAATTGTAGTCGATCGATGGGTGGTCAGCACCATGGGGTACAGGGAGATGACTGGTCGTTTACATAGACAGACTGTATGACACTCTGTCGGACAGTGACATTGTAGAGACCCTTAAATCAATTATTTGATGCCTGGTCGTGGCAGGGTCTTCTATCTTATTCCTATAAGTCGATTCTTTTGACTGGCGACCGTCTATCTGAGTCGGGGCAGTTTCCGATTGGTTTTGGTTGATGTTCTAGGTCGTGCCGTAAAAGGAGGCCGATGGACTTCTTCTGGATCATGGTGATCTGCATCATACAGAGTAGATGGATCAACAGGAATTGTCCACCCACGTTGGGTTAAAACATCTTTAGGCCACTCGAGGAGTAGTTACTGTAAATGCGTGGCCACGCTCGGAAAGAGATCTATGGTAGATTTTCCGGTCAGACAGTTATTCTCCCTATCGAGAAAACCACTCTAGATATTGTCAATCGCAAGTGCGACCTGAAAGACACCTTGCGTTGAGTGGGAGATGTGATAAAGAGACAAGAGAATCGGTGACCCACACTTGTGTCAGACAAGTGGGAGATTGTTGGAGTAGGTGTCCTCCACAATAGTGCGCCACATAATGAATCTTATTAAGGAATATAATTGGGATATTTATTTACTATATATATGATTAGTCAGTTGATTAACGTAAATCAATAACGGTTGGCTGACTAGAGTTTGACGTTATTGTCGTTTGACGGCGGTGATCAACTGATCCCTTTCGGTCACACCTAAAGGATGAAATCCAAATAGGAACTAATTATTTGTATACGATACAGTTAATTAGTACATTACATATATTCGATATGTACGAGAGTTAATTATTAGAAATTGAGTTAAGAACTCAAATTCGATTAAACTTATTTTTCAATTATGCGATAATTGACTAATAAATTTATATCTTATTTTAATACGATTAAATAAGATTAACTTAGTAATTAATCGTTAAATTACTAAATTAGTTGAGGTTTTGAGATAGAGGTAATTAGTTAATTATATTTACAAGGAGTTGTAAAATAAATTAACCAAGCATTGTGGGCCCCATTATATATTGATATAATGGTAAAATATTACTTAAAATGTTAAGTACATATTATTTATTTAATTAAGTCATATAATTGTTATATGATCAAATTAACACTTAATTATACAAGATAATTAACCATATGATCAATAAGTATTTGTGAGACAAATATCAAAAATCAAAATGGACCAAAATATCAAAAATATTACTCTAATGCATGTGATCAAATTGAACAAAATAAGAGTCATTTTTGGACTAAATGGTCCGGCCATTTTGGCTATATAATGAACAAATGTTGTTCATTATTTCACTACTTCATTTTGTGCAATTGTTACACTTTTCTCTAAAATTCTTCCTCTCACTAAAAACTCTCAAATACTAATATTTACTAAGTATTACTAGTGTAGTAATAGTGTCATAATATTAGTAGTATAATATATATCTTATTACCTAGTTAATAATAAGGGTAGATTATTTGGGTTTATCTTGGTGCAACTTAGAGGAGATCTTCTACTTTGGAGATTGTTTGTGTTCATCCATATTTGTAGCTCAAGAACAACAAGAAGGAGTTCTTGTTGTGCCCTTATATTTTCCATATCAATGTGGGGAAATTTCTTCTCTTATATAAATGTTTTTATATTTGCATGCATGTTACATAGATCATTAAATACTAAATTAACAAGTAATTTAGAAACTAATTAGAGGAGTCTAATTAAGGTCTATGGACTTTCAACATGTTCACCAACATAGTCTAATTCACATGTTAGGTTTAAAATTTTGGATGTTGCATTGCATGCATATAATCGATAAGATATCAAATACAAACGATTTCCCTAATCATTAGTAGAGGCCGCTATCGAGGCGGGTGGGATTAGGTGTTCGATTAAAGAGCTTCCTAATACGTACCATCACCCGTTACTCAGATCTCTGTGAACATCCGTATTCATTAGCATCCACGAGAGTCGTTATAGACATAAAATGCTAAGGGTAACGAGTTATTTGTGTTCATGTCATTACTTTGTGTCTTGATATGGAATAAAGTATTCGAACAGTTCCACAAATGCGTGGTTCCCTGTATATCACAGTTCGGCAAGGATCAGCAATCTGTGTATCACATGACTAATTAAATAAAAAAATAGGTAAACAAGATTAATTAATATGATTAAAAGTTTATAGTCAAGGTTTATCTACTAACTACATAACAACTAACTTAATCCCAATTTAACCCTTGAGTATCCCGTTGTAAAACAAGAGTTTTAAATGGTACTTTGATAATATTACTTATTTTAAAACGCAAGACTAAGCAACCTACTTAATGGATAAACTAATCCAAGCATCTATATTTAATTCATTAACTACATAAACGAAAAGAAAAATCAGCGGAAAATAACATATTTAATGCACGCGCTTATCCGTTCGAATTATATATTTATTTCGTCTTACGCAACTACGATGAAACGTAAATTAAAAAAATTAGATTAAAGGTTGCAAGTTTATCTAATAAATTGGACAATTACGGATTTAAACTTATAAAATTGCAATAGATTGAATGCTAAAACTATTAATTGGCCAAATCAATTAGTCATACATCAATCATACAATAAGAACGAAGAATAAATAATACTCAAGTATAAGGTAAATGATTAAGACGGTCTCACAATTAATTAAGAAGTAGTTTTAAAATACCTTGGATCGAGAAGAGAGGATTAGTTCCTTATAACTTGTAAAGTAGAGAGAAAAATAGAGTTCTTATTCTTTCCCCAAAATTACAATTATTGAATATGGAATAATTAATATGATAGATAGTAAAAACTGATAATATGTAAGCCTTCCTAATAATAAAAGTAGTAATAAACTAATCAACAAACAAAGTAAGATATCTTGGAAGACTTTCTAAACAAACCCCAGGCACAAAACACAAACAAAGCATCTCGGGATATGAGCGGCTAGCTTACGCTTAGGAAGGTCACCCTACGAGTATGTCCAACTTCTTAACTCGGCGGCGGCTCTCCTTGGCTTTTGGAAACTCCCATGGTTGTCTTAGGCGGCTCTCCGCTATTTAGACATCCCGTCTTTGCTATTCTTCTCCCCTCACTTTTTTGCTTCAATTCATCACCACCAACTAATTATTCTGGTGCCGTGTTGGGTCTTGACTCGAGTCCCACACTCGGTATAATTACCCAATATAAAAATGAGACATGAATATATATGCATTACACCTAAAAGACCATGCATTTGGCTCTTCAAATAGAACTTAAAAGACTTTTTATCACGTACAAAACCCGCCTTATCAACTTCCCCACACATATTCAGATGTTTACTCGTCCTAGAGTAAAATCATAGGACTCATTACAAGTTTATACCATCACCAGTCCATAGAAGTACGGGAAAGCTAATAAATATACAATAAACTCACACCGAACATTCTAAAAAAATACTAAAGGGACATAAATAAATCGGTAGAATTTTGTTTCTTTTATCTTAAATCCGTCATTTTCCCTAGAGCACCCGCCCTTGTGAGTTTTTACTCTAACTTATTCATTCGTACGCAATTCGATTTTTCATCTTACCCGGATCAGCCTTTCAGATTTTCACTCGAACCTCGGCTACATCCCACTTTTTACTAGGCACCCTTTCGAATTTTCACTTAGCCGAGATACTTTTCATTACCTGGTTTTTCTTTTCACTTTTTTTTTTCTTCTCTTTTTTGTTTAAAGAAACAACATATGTAAAAGTACACAGTTTGTTGATATGGTAGACAACCAATATCTACCGGCTACTATTTTAACAATGCTTCAATTCATATTAATTTAATTTATCCCCACCATTTGATCAATATACTCTCCCTTTTGGTGTGAGATATTTTTGCGTCTTTTATTTCGGGGTTGTTAGTCATTATAGTGTTTTGTTTCATTGTTGATATAGAACGTGTAGATCTTTGCTTGTCGTCACACGTTTATTCATTGAGCACAACATATTTGTCAACAATCATTTAAATCGGTAAATGTAATTTTTTTTCTTTTTATCAAGAATCGAGCTTCTTAATTTACATAATAATTCTTTTTTGTTTGGTATTAGACATGTTTTCGATTTCAATATCCTTTATAATTAAGTGTCGTATGACGTTATATTAATGAAGTGGTTTTCTCTATAAAAAAATCATCGCATTAGAACGAGATAAGTTATTATAGCATCAATTATCATATATAAAACATTTACTTGTAACTCATAAGATATACAAAATAAATTAACGAGATTATGTACTTCAATCTAATAATCTGTCCATTACCTGAGTAAAATACATATTTGTTTTGTTCCATTGAATTTTAGATATTTTCTAAATTGTTCATCACATATTTCAGAAAATGTGTACAATGTAATGAAAGAAGTGAAGTACTAGTCTTAGCATTTGTGATTAATAATGATTGAATAAATTGTAAAATTGATAATATATAGAACATTACAGTGAAACTAAAAGCAACAATTTTGGAGTTAATACAACGACGATTGTTCATACTTGAAGAAATAAAATCAAAAGTACAAATTTGTTAAGGATAAACAACTACAACCTTAGCCGATCACTAACTAAGCAATTGTTATTGCTCTAGTCTTTTTCAAACGTAGTAACGCAAAACACGCCCTCTAGAATAGCGAGTATAGATCTTTTGTCCATCAGGAAAAGTGAATACAGTTCTGTCATCTGAACCATTAAGCAACATCAAGCTCTCAGTATAAGCACTGGTGAAAGGAGGAGCAAACTTATAACACTTAGCAACAACTTTCACTTCTTTACTTTCAAGGTTATATGAATTCACACCTCCTTGTTGTCCCTGATGCAACAAGTTACCATCGCCCTTTAGATATACACACTTTTGAAACAATTGTAAGTTAATAGAATACTTTTTTGTCCAAGAATTCTCCCACATTGCCCATATATTCGTATGTTCCGGATAAATATCCATTATGGCAATTGATTGATCAAAGCTGATAGGAAATCGTTCATGATGAGGCTCATTATAAATCTCACAATTCGGCAAATCGATATAGTTCAATGCCTCTTTATTCACATTGAATGACACAAGATGAGAAAACATACCTTTTGGGGTAGTTTTTAGCGGGTCAATACCCATCCAGTATATATGCCCGTCGAGGTAAGCCTTTGGATGATGTTTGTCCCAAAGAGTGGAGCAAATTTCCAATTTGTGAGTTTTCCATGAGGTTTCGCTAAGGGTATATATCTCAATAAAATTAGGGAAATGATTCTCACCAGGGATATGTAAGCTTGCTACAATCTTGTAGTCATTTCTAATGGGGTCAAAACCAAAGGCGTAGTCAGTATTAAATCTTGTATTTGATTTTGCTGTTGGAGGAAGAGGAATTGTTAAAGCTTTCCTAATCGAAGGATTCCAAAGAACAATTTCGAGTGGTTGCGCTTCTCCTATTTTATATTTCTTGAGACAAAGCACGCCACTAATGTAACCGATGGCACGGTATTCGATCCACCAATTAACACGCAATCCTTGCTTGGATATCCTTCTAAATGTGTCACTACGACGAATCGTACACATCTGATCTGGGTCACACAACTCAAGTGGCTCTAATAGTAGCAAGCGAGATTCATCTTGAAGTTTGCGACTATTTTTAAGCTGAGTTGAACTGAAATGTGGATCATCAATGAGTGAGCACCACAACTTAGAGACACATCGAAATCTTAATATGGGTTTGATTGATAATTTAGCAAGAATTTCAAGACATAATTTGGTGGTAGTGTTGTTGTAGGCAATTTGTTTTTCTTTTGCTTTCTCATTTGAGTAGCTAAGAGTGTGCGTTGGAAGTGAAGGAAATAAGAAAAAAAATGGGTAGTATGATGATAGGAATATGTGCATCAAAATATATAAAGGGATAGACGTTTCGAAATCATAATTTTGGAAAGATATCGGGGTAGTTTCACTTATTGTTCAAATTAGTAAAATTTATACTACCGTCATTTTTTTCCTTATTTGAATTGGATATAATATTCCTATATTTTGACCTTAAATATCTTCAAAATTAAAGTAAATTCACACATGAGACTAAAATATTTATATTTACCCATTTAAGGGATTTCAAATTGTATTTTCATCACAAAAATTTGCTTATTAATGTACTAAACACGTTGTTATGAAAATTGTGTAGTCAAATAGAAAGAAAATACAAAATTAGGGAAAAAGAATTGAAATTCTTTCATAAATCTGATAGCATTTCTATATTGAACGATCATATGCTAAGTAAGTTTAAGCACATATATGTTGAAGAATTGGGAAGAAAATACGATCATTTACTTTAAATATCAGGTAGATATAACTAGATATATCAAATGTTACATTTATGGTCATTACTTTCTTGTACTCGATAAATAAATATCACGTGTCTTGTACGTTACACAATTTTGACATTTATAATAATAAACCATAATTAAGACAAAAGTTGGTTGTCGTGAGTGATGGAAGTGTTGGAGTAAGTGTCCTCAATAATAATGCGATCACATAATTACATCTCAATAATAAGAATAGAAAGGGATGACAAATATTATAGTCAACTAGTCAACATTAATAGGTAATGATTGGCTCACTAGAGTTTGACGTTACTGCCGTATGACAGTGGTGATCCGTTGATCCCTTGAGGTCACACCTAAAGGACAATCCCCTAATCATGTAAACTAATTAAATTTAAAGGGATACAAATTAAATAATCCCTTAAATTGAACAAAGTTTGTATTATAAGTGAGAATTATATCTTATTGTACTATGATAAAATAAGATTCATTTTATTAATTTAATTTTTATATTACTAAGAATGCATAATGTTTATGAATAGATAAGCATAATTGGTTGATTATAATTACAATTAGTTGTATATTATATTAACTAAATATGAGATGACCAATTTTATTTAAATGTGATTATAAAATATGACTTAAAATATTAAGTCTAATTTATTTGTTATGAAATTGCATTTAAATTAGTTAAATGCACATTTATAAGCTAAAATTACATGTTACATGTCACATGTCACATGTCACATATGTGACAAATGACAAAATTACAAAAATAAAATCGAATCCATA
The DNA here is from genome assembly GCA_022085475.1 of Heliosperma pusillum. Classification (NCBI taxonomy): domain Eukaryota; kingdom Viridiplantae; phylum Streptophyta; class Magnoliopsida; order Caryophyllales; family Caryophyllaceae; genus Heliosperma; species Heliosperma pusillum. The sequence goes on along the minus strand of JAIUZE010022543.1, from coordinate 4,551 downwards.
TTATATGTGGACCGTTTTTAACATGGGTAGTAAGTGGATGATTTAGGTTTTATGTGTTGTTTTATGATGAACAAAATACAATAATTAAATACCCTAAAACCTATACCCTATCTAATGCATTGTTAAGAACAAAAGCAAAAAACACACCCTACCCCATGTGGGTATGTTTGGACGGTTGTCATGATAGACAATAAGGAGAAGTTTTTTCATTATTTTACATTACTTCATCTCATTTTTGTGGTGTACACTTATCTCTCTACTTCTCATTCTCACACTAAAACTTAAGAAGTTCTTCTAAATCTTGAAGTTCATATTCTCTAATAAGATTACTAGTGTAGTAAAAAAAGTTATTAGATATATAATTAAGGGCTATTACATATATATACTAGTGTAGTATTTTGTAGAGATTAAAGGGTTGTTTTTGGTGCTACTAATTGGAGAGTTCTTATACTAAGAACTAGGAGTTCATCCCTCAAATTTTAAGCTCAAGAACATGTATAGGAAGGTGTTCTATTCTTGTGCCCAAATCGTCCAAAATAAATGTGAAAAAAAGTTTCTTCTTATCTTTGTGTTATTTTTTATGCATGCATAAGATCCATTAGTTTAAAGAGTAAACTAATCATAAAATGTTTTTATAAATGTCTAATAATGAGTTTAAGAAACTTACAAGTGGTATCAGAGCTTTGGTTGTTGCATTCATAATCGATTTATAACTTTTTCGAGTTAATGTAACTTAAATAAAACAAGTAATTTGTGTTTTATAAGATAAAGTCACAAAGTCATTTGCATGCAAATATATTATGGTCCTAATATGATTTTAGATCATTTTGATGATTTATGAAAATTTATATTGCTCAAATATGATTTTTATTGATTTTATTACATTTTAATGAGTAAAATAGTGTTTAAAACACTAAAAATAGTTAGCCATATTTTGTGTGAAGTGTACTCATTTCTCATAATTTATGATTTTTATATGATAAAAATGGAATCAATAAAGGTTATATGGTTTAAAATAGTTCCGCTTTGAATATGACAATGAAACTTAAATATGTTGTCATATGAATGTTTTACTCTCTGGCTTTAAAATATAGGACAAATAAGATTTGTCTTGCATGATTTATGAATTTTTAATGTAAAAATGGCATAAATAGTGACTATTTTAGAAAATATAGCTAAAATAAATTTCATGGCAAGAGAAAATTATCTCTGGTTGCATAAATGTCCCACATTTAATATCTAAAGTTTAAAATTTAATTAGATTAATTTTCACAAGATTTATGTATTTTTTTTTATAAAACCGATAAAGCGCAACAAAAATTTTCTCAAATTCAATTCGAAATTTTTAACCTTGATTTTTGACATTATGAGTGTTATGGAAATGTTCCAAAATGTTCAAAAATTTGGATTTATTTGATTAAAATATGATTGTAAAGCCTAATTATGATCAAATATAAAACAAGAAGTTGATTTATTGTCAAAAATTGAGTAATGAATAATTTTTAAGTCCTAAATCAGATAGGATAATTAACTTAGACTTAAATATGATTTAATTATTGTTTGGTGATTTTAAAATGTTAATATCACGCATTTTTGTTAACCCGGGTTATATACGATATAAACCTTAAATAGGGCGATTTGACACTCAAAATGAACATGTCTTCTACATATTATGATGATTAATTTTGAATGAATGAATGTCATTTTGAATTTATGTAAGTTTGAATTATGTAATTTTATCTTAGTATCGCTTTAGTTTTAATCAATATTTCCCGTAATGTAAGGGAATACTGATTCGGTTGTAATTTTATTGTGATCTCGTATCAGTTTCATTGTATTATTGTATATTACAAATGTATAAAAGGAAATTATTGTAATTTTATTATATATTTTGTAATTATTTGCAATCCCGAAGTTTCCTAAAGACAGTGTCATTCGGAAAGGCGTTCTGAAAGAGACGATGTCCTTGGGAGGCGTGCTTATGAAATTTAAGGGACCAATGGAGTTGGTTTCCGAATTTGTAATAGATTATTTTATTTTCTATTAGGAAGGCCATTCTAGGAGACTTATAATTTTCTTAGATTTTATTTATTATGTTTGCCTGCATTGCCAAATCGCCATAACATTACATGCAATTTATCGAGTCTTCGAACCTCTCAATTCAAATTGATTTAATCGACTTCAATGAGATAGATAATAAATTGACATGACCTCTTCTAAATAATAATTGAGACAAGCCTTACCAAATAGTAGAACCCATGAGTCTCAATTTCACAAGGAAGTAAGCTCGGCTCACCGAGGTGCTAAACATGTTACGTTGGGCAAGTAGGGTAATAAAGGTTAGTACATCAAAATTGTATTGAGCTCAACGAAAGTAATCGCGACCATATCCGCATGTGTTCCAGGCTTAAGATAAATATTAAAGTAATATTATTGACAGGGTGTTCGAAAGTAGAATCGATTAAAGAGTTAATCCACCGAATTATGTTACTGAGGGATGAATCGGCTCACCGTGCCCAAGTTGATATGAATTTGGATCTCGGAATCATTTATGATAGATGGGTAGAGGTTACTATTTAAATGGTAAACTTGTTCAAAATGTTTACAATAATATTTAAAACGATAAAGGTTGACATTTCCTTAATCTCATTTTTGTAGTCAATATTATTTATTTGCAATGGCAACTCCAAATTAATCCAAAACCGCTCCAACTCTCACAAACGTGTCTTGGCTCTAATCCTTCATGGATCGATGTAAATTAGAAAAGAATGGTGCTAATTTTGCCGATTGGGATGCGCAACTTTGCTTGGCCGCGGAAGGTGACGACAAGCTTCGTTACCTAACCGTACCCCTCCCATTACACCTGAAAGTAGGTCAACCGCCGTCATAAGGCAAGCCTCCAAAGCTTACCACAAGAGTCTGTCGCGATAAAAAATGTTGTGATCTTCTCTATGGAGGCCGATCTTCAAAGGAGTATCATAAAGATGAGCACCGCCTATGAGATCTATACGAAGCTTGTGACTTTGTTTTCGCAAGCTTCAAGGATCATACAATTTGAGACGGCTTCCGCATTCTTCGACATGAATCTCAAAGAGGGCCAAAACGTTAGCCCTCATGAACTCAAATTGATTGAGCATGTTGAGGCTCTTAAATTACAAGGGGTGACTATTCTCGAACAACTCGTTATCGACCGAGTTTTACATTCATTGGGGAAAATCAACGCATATGTGCAGTTTAGGGTAAACTACAATATGCAAAACATGAAAACCTCTCTCCATGAATTGCACAAGATGCTTGTGAAAGCCGAGAGAGACGTGAGGCTAAATGTTAGCACCAAAAAGGATGTGCTCCATATAAATAACAAGTGCAAGGGAAACTTTAAATGGGTGGTAGCAAATGGAAGAAGCCCTGAACCTTCAAAGGCAAGGGAAAATCTATTGAGAGTAGCTCACCCAAACCACAAAAGGAAGCCTCGGCTGAGGACAAATGTCATTATTGTAATGGCATAGGGCATTGGAAAAGGAATTGCTCTAAGTATCTTGGAGATCTTAAAGTTGGAAATATTGTTTCAATTGGTAAATATTAACCCTATCATTTATGTTATGATCAGAACTTTAGTATATAGATACAAGTTGTGATTCTTACCCATTTTAATAGTAATTAGGGCATCCTAGCAAGGACAAGGACAAGGACAAGCAAGACTAAAGAAACTCTTCAAGGGAAGAAAGGTAGCCACCATGATTGAAGACCTATGGAAGCTTGGCCTTATTTTGTGTTGTCTTTCTTTTGGGATGTATTATGATACATTGTTGTTTAAAACTCTTTTATTTCCTTCTTCGACATAGAAATTTGTTTATTTTCTTTTATTTACAATGGTTGTAATTTAATTATGGTGACTTGGTTTTCAACCCAAGTCACTCGGTTTGTGGAAACTTTTTCGTTCTAAAACTAGTCATTCTACTCTATTTGCACTATTAACATAAATTGTATCCACTCAAATTGATCATATAACATTATGATGATTGAATCATTATAATAATAAGTTCAAAAGTTAAGAATTTGATTCTCACTTTGAAAGATCAATTGTTAAGTCACAATTGAGTTATTGAACTCAAAGTAGGGAATCTACCAAACCAATTGGCCACATCACTTATAAAGATCGTAAATTACATGGATTTGAGTCCACTTCTTTAGCTTATAGAGCTAGTTTATCTCGAAGCTAAGAAACGATATCTTTTCAATAAAGTCTTTAATAGATCATTCAAGGTCAAGTTGTGATACTTTTACCTCCCTCACGATCATGAGTACAAAATTGTTTGTGTCTCATGAGGCTATCTTTAAAGAAATAGTTGTATTTTTATAAAGATAGAGTGGGAGAAAATAAGCCATAACGTAAAACTAGTAAGAGACTACTGAGGAAACCAAAAGAAAATGTTCTTAGGTAAGACTCAAGACTATTGAAGAGACCAAAACAAAGCGTTCTTAAGTGAATCCTAATAAAGACCAAAAGAAAATGTTCTTGATATAATACGATTATGAGCTATTAAGTGG
>JAIUZE010022537.1:0-10140 GCA_022085475.1 Heliosperma pusillum | reverse complement strand
CTTGGATCTTGGAGATGGATGGTTGAGATTAAAACACAAAATTTGTCATTATGAATGGGTTTAACCCACTTTCTCTCACTATCTCACTAATTAAATCACTAATACCTACACCCTCTAATTCATTTCTCACCCAATTCATTTCTCACACAATTACTCTCTCTCTCTAATTTCCTCCTCCTTCTCTCTATAATTTCATCCTCTCTAAACCCACTCCCATAACCTCCCTCATTTTCATTCATCTTCTTCACTTCCGGCATCACCAACCACCGCCAGCCACCGCCAACCACCGCAACCCACCACCGGCCGCCGGCCAAATTCAAAATAAAAAAAAAAAAAAAACCGAAAAAAAACTAGATCTAATCTCCACCCTCCACCGTCTGCCGCCCCTGCTCCTCTCTCCTTCCCGCCGTCTTCCGCCACTCCTCCTTCCTCCTCTCTCCGCTCCCTCCCTCCCTCTAAAAATACCCACTTCACTTCTCCTTGCCGCCTCCTCCTCGCCACCACCTCCTCCTCACCTCTCTTTTTTAAAGCTGAAAAACAAACCACTCTAGATCTACCCCACCACCACCACCAAAGAGACTAACAAAAAAAAAATATCACCACAACCCTCCCCCACCCACGACACACCACCGGACACCAGTGGCACCGCCTGTCCGCATCCGTCGGCCACCACCCCGACGCCACCACTCCCTAATTTCTTGACCCACCACCACTTACCACCCTTACCAACCACAAAAAATGTAAAATGAAAAAAAAAGAAGAAAAAAGTTGTAGATCTACACCACCAACCTCCATATCTACCTCCTCTGTCGCAGGTCGCATGTCGGTGGTGTCGTGGAGGTGGTGGGCTGTCGCGGGGGTGGGGTCAGAGGAGGGGGTGGTCTGTCGCGGTAGGGTGGGGTCAGAGGAGGATGTCGGGGTGGGTTGGTAGTGGAGGCGACGAAAGAGAAGGTGGGGATGGAGTGGAGGACGGTGGTAGTAGCGTGGATAGGGTGGTGGAAGGTCGTGCGTCGTGGGTCGTGGGTAGTTGGTGGTGGGTGGTTTTGAGGTTTCAGATCTTGTTTTTGTTTTCTTTTTCCTCCACTTTGTGATCTATTAAAAATAATTACCCTATTAAAAGGACTAAAGTTATACTTTCAATCTATTAAAGTTACACTTTTAATTAACTAAAGTTACATTTTCAACAGACTAAAGTTACATTCTCAATATACTAAAGTTTCACTATTAATTATTAATGTTATAATCGTAAAACGTTAAATTACACTATAAATGACTAAAGTTTCACTATCAATATAATAAAGTTACATTCTGAAAAGCTTAGAGTTACACTTCAAATTATTTAAATTTTCAAAATTCAAAAATAAGACGACATAAAATTACTTACTAAATAAAATTCCATTATTTTGGATTAAAGTTACACTTCTAAAAGGTTTAAATTACACTACAAAAATATGGAAAAATGTCGAGAACTTATCTTAAAATCACTTCTTAGAATAAAATTACACTATTTTGGATTAAAGTTACACTTGTAAAAGGTTAAAGTTACACTATAAAAATACGTAAAATGTCAAAAACTTGTCTTAAAAGCATTTTTTAGTATAAAATTATACTATTTTGGATTAAAGTTACACTCGTAAAAGATCAAAGTTACACTTTAAAAGTACGTAAAATGTCGAGAACTTGTCTTAAAAGCATTTTTTAGTATAAAATTATACTATTTTGGATTAAAGTTACACTCGTAAAAGATCAAAGTTACACTTTAAAAGTACGTAAATTGTCGAGAACTTGTCTTAAAAGCATTTTTTAGTATAAAGTTACACTATTTTGGAATAAAGTTACACTTGTAAAAGAATAGAGTTACACTCTAAAAATACGTAAAATGTCAAAATTTTGTGTCAAAATCACTTTTTTAGTATAAGGTTACATTTTTTTGAATTAAAGGTTCACTTGTAAAAGGCTAAAGTTACACTCTGAAAATACGTAAAAAGTCAAAATCTTGTCGTAAAATCAATTTTTAGTATAAGGTTACACTTTTTTGAATTAAAGTTACACTTGTAAAAGGTTAAAGTTACACTCTGAAAATACGTAAAATGTCAAAATCTTGTCGTAAAATCAATTTTTAGTATAAAGTTACACTTTTTTGGATTAAAGTTACACTCGTAAAAGATCAAAGTTACACTTGTGAAACTGCACACTTGTAAAAAAAAAAGTTACCCTTGAAAAAAAAAGTTAAACCCTAAAAATGCTAAAATGTCATCAACTTTAAGCTAGAGAGAGAAAGATAATTAATTAGTGTATAAGTAAGGAATTAGTGTATTGATTACTTTTTGCTTTTAATCTCAACCACCCACCTTGAATGATCTAAGGGCTCATAAGAGGATTTAGGGACTCAAAAGATATGAAGGACTCATTTGAACCTTTCTCTATATATAATATATATATATATATATATATATATATATATATATATATATATATATATATAGAGTCAAGTTATAATGAGTCCACCTTCAAAATTGAGTCCATGAGTCCTCATCTTGCCCTTTGGATGAAAGAGATGGAGGGACAAGATTAGAACAAGATGGAAGGCTAAGATTAAAAGAAAAATGAATGGACAAGATTAAAACAAAATGAATGGACAAGATTAGAATAAAATGAGTAAGTTTTAATGACTTTCACCTACATTCCGAGTGTAACTTTAATAATTATTTATGTAACTTCAACCTTTTTTTGTGTAACTTTAAATAAAAATGTGATTTAAACTATATAAATTTGAATTTATGTAATTTTAAGACAAACTTATGTGATTTTTGTTTTTTTATGAGACGAACTTTAGTCATTAAGAGTAAAACTTTAACCATTTTTTGTGTAACTTTAAATTAAAATGTGATTTAAACTATATAAATTTGAATTTATGTAATTTTAAGACAAATTTATGTGATTTTTGTTTTTTTATGAGACGAACTTTAGTCATTAAGAGTGAAACTTTAACCATGTTTTGTGTAACTTTAAATTAAAATGTGATTTAAACTATATAAATTTGAATTTATGTAATTTTAAGACAAATTTATGTGATTTTTGTTTTTTTATGAGACGAACTTTAATCATTAAGAGTGAAACTTTAACCATTTTTTGTGTAACTTTAAATTAAAATGTGATTTTAACTATATAAATTTGAATTTACATAATTTTTAAACAAATTTATGTGATTTTAGTTTTTTATGAGTGTAACTTCAGTTCATACTAATGTAACTATAGTCATTAATTAAGTAATTTCAGTCCTTAATAAGATAACGTTAGTCCAGTGCAACTTTAGTCCATAATTGTGAAACTTTAATACATACTAGTGAAACTGTAGTCCATAATTGTGAAACTTTAGTACATAATAGTGAAACTTTAGTGTATACTAGTGAAACTTTAGTCCATAATTGTGAAATTTTAGTACATAATAGTGAAACTTTAGTGTATACTAGTGAAACTTTACTCCATAGTTGTGAAACTTTAGTCCATACTAGTGAAAATCTAGTACATAGTAGTGAAACTCTAGTACGTACTAGTGAAACTTTAGTCCATAATTGTGAAACTTTAGTACATAATAGTGAAACTTTAGTACATAATAGTGAAACTTTAGTCCATAATTGTGAAACTTTAGTCAATAATTGTGAAACTTTAATACATACTAGTAAAACTTTAGTCCATAATTGTGAAACTTTAGTACATAATAGTGAAACTTTAGTACATAATAGTGAAACTTTAGTACGTACTAGTGAAACTTTAGTACATAATAGTGAAACTTTAGTACATAATAATGAAACTTTAGTAAATACTAGTGAAACTTTAGTAAATAATAGTGAAACTTTAGTAGTAGCTTTTAACCTTTTTTCAGATCTAACATAAAACAAAGATTTGAAATAAAAAATAAAAAAACATAACAAATCTGAAAAATAAAAAACATGATTTGAAATAGTGGTAGTTTTTAACCTTTTTTCAGATCTAAAACGAGATAAAATAAATTTGATGATACAAAATAAAAAAAACAACAAAATAAAATAAAAAACAAGGAAACAATAAAAAAAACTTGAAAAAAACAATCCAGATCTGAAAAAGTGGCGGTTTTTCGAGCCCCAAAACCGCCACAACAGTGCAGCCACCCAATCTCCACCGCCTCTCCTATCCTTCTCCTCTCCCTCCTCTCCTCTTCTCGGCCACCGCCATCGCCACCGCCATCCTCTCCTTCCGCTTTTTTCCTTCCGGCCACCTCCCCCCACTCTTTTTTTGTTTTATTATTAAAAAAAAATGAGAAAAAAAGTCCATAATCGTGGTGGTTTTTGTGGTGGTTTTATGTGGTGGTTTCTTTTGGTTGTTGTTGTGGAATGGTGGTTGTTGTGTTTGTTTATTTTTTTTTCAGATCTGGAAATAGTGGCGGTGGAAGTGATGGTTGTTTTTGTTTTTCTCTTCTTTTTTTCAGATTTAGAAACGGTGGTGGTGGGGTGTTGGGTAAGAACGGCGGCGGCACAAAAGGGTGGGGGTCGCGGTTTTTGTGGCGGCGGCGGTTGGCTATCGAGGAAGGTGGTGGCGGCTCGGCAGGGTACCACGGAGGACGATGGCGGCGACAGTGCAGGGGAGCGGAAGTTGGCGGAGGAGGGAGGCGGGGGAGGAGGGAGGCGGAGGAGGAGGAGGGAGGCGGACGGACCCGGAGCAGGGCGGCGGATCAAGGGGAGACGGGAGCATGGCGGCGTCGGGGGAGGGGACCGGTGGGGGTGGGGGTGGTGGACCGGTGGGAGAGGGTTAGGGTTTTTTTTCTTTGGTTTTTTTTTTTAAAGAGGATGTTAGAGAGAGAAAGGAGGTAGAAAGAGAATGAGAAATGTGAAAATGAAAGAAAATGAGTGAAAAAGGGTATATATATATATTAGGGTTTGAAGAGATTGGATTGTGTGTGTCTCACAATCTTGACCCTCCATTTTGTTTTAATCCTAGTCATTCATCCTCTTGATCCAATGGCTTGGATTAGGACTCAAGGACTCAAAGTTAAGGAAAGACTCAATATAGAATAAGCATCCAAATGAAGTCACACCTTGTTTCCTTGAGTCCATAGAGTCCTCTTGTAAGCGCCAGTGTGAGCAGCGCGGGAGAGGTGGTTTGGAGGGGGAGAGGAAAGAGAAGAAAAGGGCAGGCAAGGGGGGAGCCGGAAGCGAGGCGCGCACAGACCAACCCAGAAGGCAAGCCCACGGAAGACATGCCAGCCAGGGACCACGCAAGGGCCCACACAAGGCAGTTGGCAGGCAAAACACTCCTCCTTCTCTCTAAAATAAACCCTCATCCTATTCTCTCTAAATTCAAACCAACCACCAAAACCCAAAAAAAAAAACCTAGATCTAAAAAAAAAACCCTCCTCCACCAGCCACCACCTCGACAGCCACCACCTCCGGTCTCCCCTCCACAAGCTGCCATCCCCACGACGTCGCCACCCACCTCCTCCGGCCACCCTCTTCTCGCGCCTCCTCCAGCCGCCCTCCTCACACCACCCACCTCCTCAAACCGACCTCCTCCAGCCACCCTCGTCACACCACCCACCTCCTCCAACCGACCTTCTCCAGCCGCACCACCACCTCCTCCACTGTCCTCCTTCACCTCTAACAACCACCACCAAAGCAAAAAAAACACAAAAAAACTAGATCTGAAAAAAAGAAAAAACGAGAAATGCGTCTCCTTCTCTACCGCCGGCACAACCACCATCCACCTTCCGCCACGCCATGACCCACGACCCACCTTCTTCCTCCACCCCACGAGCCGCCTCCTCTTTCTCCCTCCATTGCCTGCCGCCCCTTCCTCCTCCCTGCCGTCCCTACGTCACCACCACTTTCTTTTTTCTTTTTTTTTTGGGTTGGGGTGGTTGATTCGTCACCACCGCTTTCTCATTCCTCTCTCATTTTTTCTTTTATCCTTTTTTTGTTCTTTTTTCTGATTTTTTCTGATTTTTTGAGATTTAGTATATTTTTCTTTTTTTTTGGGTTACTTTTTTTTCCTCCACTTTTAGATTTACTAAAAAGTACTATTACTTTCAAAAATATCAATTAACAAAGTTTTACATATATTTTTTTTTACTTATTTAGTTGATTTTAATTTTAGATCTACTAAATAAGAAGTAAATTTTTGAAAAAATAATCGTATTAAGACGGAGGTTGTTGATGGGTTGAAGTTACACTCTCAACTGATTGAAGTTACACTCTCAACTGATTGAAGTTACATTTAAAGTGGACTAAAGTTATACTCTAAGTGGACTAAATATACACTATCAATGGATAAAAATTACACTGTATATGACTAAAGTTACACTCTCAATATACTAAAGTTACTTTCTGAAAAGACTAGAGTTGCACTATAAAATAGTTAAAATTTCAAAATTTCAAAATAAGATAACATAAAATTACTTGGGAAAATAAAATTACATTAAAGTTACACTTATAAAATACTAAAGTTACACTGAAAATACGTAAAAAATCAAAATCTTGTCGTAAAATCAATTTTTAGTATAAGGTTACACTTTTTTGAATTAAAGTTACACCTGTAAAAGGCTAAAGTTACACTCTGAAAATACGTAAAAAGTCAAAATCTTGTCGTAAAATCAATTTTTAGTATAAGGTTACACTTTTTTTAATTAAAGTTACACTTGTAAAAGGCTAAAGTTACACTTATAAAACACTAAAGTTACACTGAAAATACGTAAAAAATCAAAATCTTGTCGTAAAATCAATTTTTAGTATAAGGTTACACTTTTTTGAATTAAAGTTACACTTGTAAAAGGCTAAAGTTACACTCTGAAAATACGTAAAAAGTCAAAATCTTGTCGTAAAATCAATTTTTAGTATAAGGTTACACTTTTTTGAATTAAAGTTACACTTGTAAAAGACTAAAGTTACACTATGAAATTACGTAAAAAGTCAAAATCTTGTCGTAAAATCAATTTTTAGTATAAAGTTACACTTTTTTTAATTAAAGTTACACTTGTAAAAAGCTAAAGTTACACTCTGAAAATACGTAAAAAGTCAAATTTTGTCGTAAAATCAATTTTTAGTATAAGGTTACACTTTTTTGAATTAAAGTTACACTTGTAAAAGGCTAAAGTTACACTCGGAAATACGTAAAATGTCAAAATCTTGTCGTAAAATTATTTTTTAGTATAAGGTTACACTTTTTTGAATTAAAGTTACACTCGTAAAAGATCAAAGTTACATTTGTGAAACGGCACACGTAAAAAAACAAAAGTTACCCTTGAAAACAAAAGTGAAAACCCTAAAAATGCTAAAATGTCATCAACTTTAAGCTAGAGAGAGAAACATAATTAATTAGGGTATAAGTAAGGAATTAGTGTATTGGTTACTTTTTGCTTCTAATCTCAACCATCCATATTGAAGGATCTAAGGGCTCATAAGAGGACTTATGGACTCAAAAGATATGAAGGACTCATTTGAACCTTTCTCTCTCTCTCTCTCTCTCTATATATATATATATATATATATATATATATATATATATATATATATATATATATATATATAGTAATGAGATCAAATGAGTCCACCCCAAAACCTTGAGTCCATGAGTCCTCTTAGAGACCCTTGGATCTTGGAGATGGATGGCTGAGATTAAAACACAAAAAATGTCATTAAGAAGGTGTTTAACCCCACTCTCTCACTACCACACTAATTAAACCACTAATACATCCTTCTCCCTCCCTCACTTCCCACACAATTCATTCATTAAACTCCCTCCTCCTTCTCTCTAAAACTCCTTCCTCCTTCTCTCTAAAACACTCTCATTTCCTCTCTTTAAAATCCTTCCCTCACTTACTCTCTTCATCTTCTCCGTCAGCCACCAGCCACCGCAACCACCACCGCCCTCCCTCATTTGGCACCGCCGGCCACCTCCAATACCAAAAAAAAAAAAAACTGAAAAATCAACCTCCCCACCACCATCCTCTGCCATCCCCCCGTCCTACCACCTCCCTCCTTTGCCTCCCACACCGCCTCCGCCACCTCCCTCCTCTCACCACGACACACCAAACACCACCCAAAAAAGTAACTGAAAAATCAAAAAAAAAAAAAAAAAGAAACTAGATCTACTTCTTTTTCCAGATCTGAGCACCACCATGCACCACTCCGCCAGTCCGCCACCCACCACCACGCACAACACCGCCAGTCCGCCACCACGCAGCACCACATTGCTGGACACCCACAGCCGGCGGTTGCAGTGGTATTGGTGCTCCTCTCCTCCGCCGCCTTCGTCTTGTCCGCCTTCCTCTCCTCCGCCTTCGTCTTCCCCACCACCTCCCTCCTACCACAATAACCACCAAGTTCAACCACAAAAAACATATAAAAAAACAATACACAAAAAATCAAGATCTGTGGGTTTGGTGTGTCGGTGGTGCTACTTGTCCTCCGCCGCATCTCCCTCCGCCTCTCCTCTCTTTTTTTTCCCCCAAATTGTGGATTTGGTGGGTCGGTCGGTGGTGGCGTCTGCGGTGGTGGTGGAAAATGGGGTGGGTTTATTTGGTGGGTCGAGGGTCGGGGATGGTGGTGCTAGTGAGGGCTGGTGGGGCTGTGGGGGCTGTGAAGTGTTACCTCAATCTTTTTTTTTCTTTTTTTTATAGATCTAGTATTGTTTTTTAAATTTATTATTGTTTTTCAAATAGATCTAGTAGGTGGACAAAGTTACACCCTAAAAGAATTATGGTTACACTTTTAATGGACTAAAGTTACACTCTTAATAGAGTAAAATTACATTATTAATGACTAAAGTTATAATTGTAAAAGGCTAAAGTTAGCCTTAAAAAGTATTAAAATGTGAGAAACTTGTCTAACAATTACAAGAAATCAAAAAATAATAAAGTTACACTATATTTGGATTAAAGTTACAGTAGTTTTGATTAAAGTTACAATTGTAAAAGGCTAAAATTACCCTTAAAAAGTATTAAAATGTGAGAAACTTGTCTAACAATTACAAGAAATCAAAAAATAATAAAGTTACACTATATTTGGATTAAAGTTACAGTAGTTTTAATTAAAGTTACACTTGTAAAACGCTAAAATTACACTCTGAAAATACGTAAAATGTTAAAAACTTGTCATAAAATCAATTTTTAGTATGAAATTACATTATTTTAGATTAAAGTTACACTCGTAATAGGTTAAAGTTACACTCTAAAAATACGTAAAATGTAAAAAATATGTCTTAAAATCACTTTTTAGTATAAAGTTACATTATTTTGGATTAAAGTTACACTTGTAAAAGGGTAAAGTTACACTTTAAAAATACGTAAAATGTTAAAAACTTGTCTTAAATTCACTTTTTAGTATAAAGTTAGACTATTTTGGATTAAAGTTACACTTGTAAAAGGGTAAAGTTACACTCTAAAAATACGTAAAATGTAAAAAACATGTCTTAAAATCACTTTTTAGTATAAAGTTACATTATTTTGGATTAAAGTTACACTTGTAAAAGGATAAAGTTACACTTTAAAAATACGTAAAATGTTAAGAACTTGTCTTAAAATCACTTTTTAGTATAAAGTTAGACTATTTTGGATTAAAGTTACACTTGTAAAAGGGTAAAGTTACACTCTAAAAATACGTAAAATGTTAAAAACTTGTCTTAAAATCACTTTTTAGTATAAAGTTAGAGTATTTTGGATTAAAGTTACACTTGTATAAAGCTAAAGTTATACTCTAAAAATACGTAAAATGTCAAAAGTTTGTCATAAAATCACTTTTTACTATAAAGTTGTACTATTTTAGATTAAAGTTACACTTGTAAAAGACTAAAGTTACACTCTAAAAATACGTAAAATGTCAAAAACTTGGCGTAAAATCGCTTTTTAGTATAAAGTTACACTTTTTTATAATTAAAGTTACACTCGTAAAAGATAAAAGTTACACTTGTAAAACTGTACACTCGTAGAAAAACAAAATTTATACTTGAAAACAAAGTCTCACCCTAAAAATGTTAAAATGTCATCAACTTTAAGCTAGAGAGAGAAAGACAATTAATTAGTGGATAAAGAATAGATTAGTGTATTGATTACTTTTTGCTTCTAATCTCAACCATCCATATCTAAAGATCTAAAGGCTCATAGGAGGACTT
>JAIUZE010022532.1:0-10732 GCA_022085475.1 Heliosperma pusillum | reverse complement strand
CTTCTAGCACTTTTAGCAGTAGTGCTTTTAGTATGCTCACCTGCAAGAGAATCAACACTAACATGTGCCTCCAACGAATCCGTCAGTAAGGATCGAGGCATAGAAGAAACAATAGAAGAGTCATACACATCAAGCACATAACATGAGTCTTCTAACACGGGACTCCTAACGGTGGAATTTTTACTAAAGGTCACCTTGTCATCTCCTATCTCTAGTGTCAACTTCCCATTCTTGACATCAAAAACTGCACCAGTGGTGTGCAAAAAGGGTCTTCCCAAAATGATTGGGATTTGAGAGTCCTCGGCCATGTCAAGTACTAGAAAGTCAACGGGAATGAAAAACATACCAACTTTGACGAGCACATCTTCTAAAACACCCATAGGTTGTTTTAGAGAACGGTCCGCCATTTGCAAAGTAATATTAGTGCATTTCAAAGCACCCATGTTAAGTTTTTCAAACATAGAAAAGGGCATGACACTTACACTAGCACCTAGGTCGCAAAGGGCCTTATCAATGATATACGTGCCTATAGTGCAAGGGATGGAGTAACTACCAGGGTCCTTAAGTTTTGGTGGAGACGTATTTTGCAAGAGTGCACTACACTCTTCAGTGAAAGCTACGGTCTTCATCTCATTGAAGGATCTCTTCTTGTTGAGGACTTCCTTCATAAACTTGGAATAAGAAGGAACTTGGGTAAGCAATTCAATGAAAGGGACTGTTACCTTTAAGTTCTTAACGACGTCAAGGAACTTACCATACTTTGCCTCCTCCTTCTGCTTGGCTAATCTTTGGGGAAATGGGACTTTGATCTCAATAGGAATCTCGGGCTCTTTCCCCTTTGACATGGGCACCTCAGCTTCAACATTAACAACCACGGGCTCATCATTATGCTTACCACTTCTCGAGGAAATGGCATTTACAGTTTCGTGAGGTTGGTAATATTGTGAAGGCAGCTGCCCTTGCTTTTGGTGGGTATTAGAAGAGGCATATTGGGAAATTTTAGCTTCCAACAATTTGATGGCGGCGTCCTTAGCTTGATCGCTCTCTTGGAATTGAGCTATTATGGTGTCTTGCCTTTGAGCCAATTGCAGCATCATGGCTTCAAGTTTACTTACACCATTGTCACTTTGTGGAAATGTAGAGGATTGAAATTGTTCTAGCTTTTGTGTGAGAAGGGCTACTTGAGCTTGTAAAAGTGTCAAAGTGGGGTCCTCTTTCTTAGATTTCGATGGTATGGAGCGGGAATTTCTATATTGAGAATCGTGAATTGCCATGGATTCAATGGTAGTGTCAGCAATTTCAACATTGATTTGATCAAATCTTCCATTGTTAGCAGAATCCAGGATACGACGGGACTCTATATAACACCCATTATAGAATGTGATGGCAAGGAGCCATGGATCTATCCCATGATGAGGACACTCCCTTTGCAAGTCCTTGTACCTCTCCCAAGCTTCATATAGGCTCTCATCCTCCCCTTGTCGGAAACCAGTGATTTGACTTCTCAACAAAGCGGTCTTTTCTGGGGGAAAGTACTTTTGGTAGAAGGCAAGAGCTAAACTCTCCCAATCGGTGATACCTAATGTAACCTTATCAAGGCTATGTATCCACAATTTTGCCTTACCCCTCAAAGAAAATGAGAAGAGCATCTCTCTAATTTGCCCTTGGGTGACTCCAGTTTGTCTAATAGTGGAGCAATAGTCACAGAAGTTTTGGATGTGAAGGTTGGGATCTTCTGTGGCATTGCCACTAAATTGGCTTCTTTCTATAAGGTTAATGAATGCAGGTTTGATTTCAAAGTTTTGGGCTTCGATTTGGGGTGTAGCAATACCCCTTGGAAGTGTTTCTGCGGTGGGTTTGGAATGGTCTGAAAGTCGAACCATTTTCTTTTGTGAAGATGAAGATGGAGTGTTGTTTGAAATTTGATTGGTTTTTTGTGAATGGAGATGAGAATGGATCTTCTTCTCCTTCGAGATTAGATAGAATATCCGAGTATTTCTCACGAATACGATCTAAACTTGAAGTATCAGAAGCTTTTGAGATTTCATTGAATAGCTTTAGTTTCCTACGCAGAGTCCTTTCTAGTTCGGGGTCTAAAGAGATAGGGGTCCCTAGTCTAGAAGATCTGGGCATAAGATTGGAAAGCTAAGATGAAAAATAAGGAGAGGTCTAAAGGAATTTGGGTTCCTAAAGACTAGATAAAACTAATTGCGATAGAAATCACAAGAAAAAGAAAAACTAAACCGTGCTCCCCGGCAACGGCGCCAAAATTTGATCGTGCTTGTCGCGAGCCCGATACAAAGATAAATTACCCAGACTAGGCTAATAACAAATTAATGTAATTAGGGAAGTAGGGGTCGATCCTCAGGGAGATGGTGTTTCCTATAGAATGTGAGATGTCTCGCAATTTGGTCTTATCTAACGAATATCTGGGTTTTGGGAATTTATTTTCTAAACTACTACAAGGCATAAACGAAAACGAAATAAAAGCGAATGGAAATGAAAGCAATAAAGCAAATGATGAATTAACAATAATGAAAAGCATCTAGGGAAGTAGGTTTACACATGTAGATTGACATATTGATGAAATTGGATATGGAACATGCAAATAATTCATTGTGAGTTCGTAAGAATGATGTGTTCATTACAATCATAGATCAGATGGTCTAGCAGGCTTTTAGGCAATTTACTAGGTCTTAATCTACCATGTCATGCTTTGTCTATTTAATTCACGTATCTCTACTTTGGAAAAGAATTCCATTCTAGTCAATTATTTTGATCAGAAATCGTCAACTATCGTTATAGTCCAAACATGCATAGACACAATGTTTAAAAGCACAATTTCTTTTATCCAATTATCATCTTTTAATTAACCTAACATGGCTACCCTACATCCTAGAAAGATGACTACTCACTCATGGCGATGTCTAAATCTAAGATGAAGTTAATAACGAAAACTAGGACAGACATGTTTATTTGATTTTGACAATAGTTTAAGACTCTCTATGTGGCGATAATAACGACGCTAAATTGATAATCTAATGAAATGAAATGACGATTATAACGATACTAAAATGAATCTAAGATAACATATAAAGAAAATAACAATCAAATGGAAAACATAAAGACATTTAAGCAAAGGATAAAGCAGGAATACCTAGGTGACGATCAACAATGAAAGTGATAATAATAATAGAAATCCCTTGCATAGAATAATCGTTCCTTGAATTACAACACTTGAACCCAACAAAGTAGATTACAAAGATTGAAATTCTTATTGATCTAAGCTAATGTTTTGATGTGAAATGGACAGAAATAAACTAAGAACTAAAGAGAAAAGAAGAAAATGATCTAAACTAGAAAGACTAAACTAAAGAGAAAATGTAAGAAGACAAGAGATGTTGTGTGTGAGATTGTTGTGAGTTGTGTTGAGAAGAGGGGCAGGAGCTCTCTTTATATAATATTAGGGTTTCGTGGGGAAGGGGTCGAGCATTGAACATATGAGACAAAAATAGGAAGTTGAAGCAATTTGTGCGGAGCAACGAACATCCCCGATCGGGTACACACTTCCCCGATCGGGTAAGTGGTCATCTAGAAGCTTTTGACTAACGTTTCATCTCCCTTTGCATTGACTTGACTTCCATCATCCCCCTTGACCTCTTCAATCGGGTTTGTTGATAGGGTTTGATGTAAAGCGATGAATTCTTCCGCCTAATTGATTGATCTTCCGACAACTACGACATCGTCTTTACTTCTTCTCTCTTTTGAATTAGTGAACCTTCTTGAAATGCCTTTCACTTGGTCAAGCTTGCTTCTTCAAATCGTCGGGTTCTAGGCAAATGCTCGGGAATATAGAAAAAGGGCGTAGAAACATCACTTTCCCTACAAAACAGGTTAGAACATAGGAATTCGCCTAGAAGACGATATTAGCTCATAAAATGGCTTAACAAAGCACAAATGACATACAAAACCGAGCTAAAATGGGGGTTAAGATCATACAAATATTCACTTATCAAATTCCCCCACGCTAAACCTTTGCTTGTCCTCAAGCAAACATAACAAACAATACTAGGACAAGGGTTGCAAGCATTGGCTACTACACCATCAAGAAACAAATCTCAACGTAAAACTTTGAAAACATAATGAATCATAACCCAAAAACAACGTGGGCAAGAATGATACATAAACATGGCTGAGATTTACATAACGGCGTAGCACAAGGAATTTAACTATAGAATTTTCGGCTCTTGCATGATCTTTTGACAAATGGACTCTTACGGCACACTCGAACACTTAATGCATGTAAAAGGTGATTTCTTTATGTGTAAATGTTTTTGAGACACTCACCTATCTACGACTTATGAAAGTGTGTCCGCAATCTAATATGTTAAACAATTCAAAACACAAGTCAAAGATCATAATGCACACAGAAAAGAAGCCGAAAGGATGAGAAGAAGGCTTTGGGAAATGGGTGAAAGCTGGACAAACAGTTATGGTCAATGTGAAGGTTAGAATGAGCTAGCAACTGACCAATGATAAATGAATACTCAATCCAAACTTTCGATCAATTTCCCAGAAGACGGATAACGAAGCCTAAAAGCAACAAATTGGCTTATTACACACGAAACACAAGGGTAAACTCCTTTTGAATATTGACTTGACATTTTGAGGAGATACTCACAACTTCTTCTATTTCTTTTTTTTTCCTTTCTTTTTGAACATCACTTCCGTTTTTTTCATTTTTTCTATTTCTTTTCTTTTCTTTTCTTTTCTTTTCTTTTCTTTTGAACATCACTTCTTGAATATTTTTCGTTCTCCAAATTCACTTTGTCATTAAGGAACAAAATCTTCTCAAAAGAGCACCCATACACCATAGTCTAGCTACTAGCTCAAAAGGTAGGCAGTTTTTATTTGTAGCTATTATTTTTGTGAAACATTTGTATGAAGGGGCTTGTTTTGAGGTGTAATTCAAAGTGAAAAAGGCTTCAAATCTTAGTGAATCATGAATGCAATGCTTATAGAAATGAAATGAGAACCATACTTATGCGTTTTGACATGACACACATCACAAGGAGAACTACACACACCTAGATGAGACTGGGTATGGATGTACCAGTATAAGGAGGTTCTACCTTACAATATATGTAGTTTGCCAAATGTCAAGATCAAGCGTACTCATCTATAGATTCATTCCATGCCTACTGTGTACAAGACTTCCCCATGTATGCAAAATTCAATAAATATTGAATCATTATCTTTTGAAAGCTCTAAGTTTGGGAAATGTAACATGATAGCATAGTAAACAAGCAAGCAAAGCATGAAAAGCATTCAATTGTGTTCAGAAATTTTGTAAATTTTCTCAAAAATCTTCTCTTTCTTTTATTCAAAATTTGAAAAATGATAAACTAAAATGCAAAATGGGAAAATGCAATCCCTCCCCCAAGCTAAACATCACATTGTCCTCAATGTGAGCACAAAGACAAAATATGCAATGAGATGCTTAATGGGGAAAAGGAAAAATGAAAGAAGAGTGAAGCTTACTAGTCAGCGCGGACTCCCCCAAGCTAGTCTTTTGGACTTGACAAGGAAGGTCTTTATAGATTCTTCAAAAACTCTTTCATCTGCAAAATAAATCCTAACAATGAAAAAGGGAATAAAAAAATAAAAATGCAAAAAGAAAAGGAACACGGGTTGCCTCCCGAGAAGCGCAATTTAAAAGTCTTGCTAGACTCCATTTCTTTCTTTGATCATCCTTTATCTTTAAGCTCACTATCATCCAAGCTCATCTTCATAGCGTTCTTTACATTCTCCATCCATGCCAAGCTTTTTTGAGAATAGCCCTTTCTAGCACTTTTAGCAGTAGTGCTTTTAGTATGCTCACCTGCAAGAGAATCAACACTAACATGTGCCTCCAACGGATCCGTCAGTAAGGATCGAGGCATAGAAGAAACAATAGAATAGTCATACACATCAAGCACATAACATGAGTCTTCTAAGCGCAGGACTCCTAACGGTGGAATTTTTACTAAATGTCACCTTGTCATCTCCTATCTCTAATGTCAACTTCCCATTCTTGACATCATAAACTGCACCAGTGGTGTGCAAAAAGGGTCTTCCCAAAATGATTGGGATTTGAGAGTCCTCGGCCATGTCAAGTACTAGAAAGTCAACGGGAACGAAAAACTTACCAACTTTGACGGGCACATCTTCTAAAACACCCATAGGTTGTTTTAGAGAACGGTCCGCCATTTGCAAAGTAATATTAGTGCATTTCAAAGCACCCATGTTAAGTTTTTCAAACATAGAAAAGGGCATGACACTTACACTAGCACCTAGGTCGCAAAGGGCCTTATCAATGGTATACGTGCCTATAGTGCAAGGGATGGAGTAACTACCAGGGTCCTTAAGTTTTGGTGGAGACTTATTTTGCAAGAGTGCACTACACTCTTCAGTGAAAGCTACGGTCTTATCTCATTGAAGGATCTCTTCTTTTTGAGGACTTCCTTCATAAACTTGGAATAAGAAGGAACTTGGGAAAACAATTCAATGAAAGGGACTGTTACCTTTAAATTCTTGACAACGTCAAGGAACTTACCATACTTTGCCTCCTCCTTGTGCTTGGCTAATCTTTGGGGAAATGGGACTTTGATCTCAATAGGAATCTCGGGCTCTTTCCCCTTTGACATGGGCACCTCATCTTCAACGTCAACAACCACGGGCTCATCATTATGCTTACCACTTCTCGAGGAAATGGCATTTACAGTTTCGTGAGGTTGGTAACATTGTGAAGGCAGCTGCCCTTGCTTTTGGTGGGTATTAGAAGAGGCATATTGGGAAATTTTAGCTTCCAACAATTTGATGGCGGCGTCCTTAGCTTGATCGCTCTCCTGGAATTGAGCTATTATGGTGTCTTGCCTTTGAGCCAATTGCAGCATCATGGCTTCAAGTTTACTTACACCATTGTCACTTTGTGGAAATGTAGAGGATTGAAATTGTTCTAGCTTTTGTGTGAGAAGGGCTACTTGAGCTTGTAAAAGTGTCAAAGTGGGGTCCTCTTTCTTAGATTTCGATGGTATGGAGCGGGAATTTCTATATTGAGAATCGTGAATTGCCATGGATTCAATGGTAGTGTGAGCATTTTCAACATTGATTTGATCAAATCTTCCATTGTTAGCAGAATCCAGGATACGACGGGACTCTATATAACACCCATTATAGAATGTGATGGCAAGGAGCCATGGATCTATCCCATGATGAGGACACTCCCTTTGCAAGTCCTTGTACCTCTCCCAAGCTTCATATAGGCTCTCATCATCCCCTTGTCGGAAACCAGTGATTTGACTTCTCAACAAAGCGGTCTTTTCTGGAGGAAAGTACTTTTGGTAGAAGGCAAGAGCTAAACTCTCCCAATCGGTGATACCTAATGTAACCTTATCAAGGCTATGTATCCACAACTTTGCCTTACCCCTCAAACAGAATGAGAAGAGCATCTCTCTAATTTGCCCTTGGGTGACTCCAGTTTGTCTAATAGTGGAGCAATAGTCACAGAAGTTTTGGATGTGAAGGTTGGGATCTTCTGTGGCATTGCCACTAAATTGGCTTCTTTCTATAAGGTTAATGAAGGCAGGTTTGATTTCAAAGTTTTGGGCTTCGATTTGGGGTGTAGCAATACCCCTTGGAAGTGTTTCTGCGGTGGGTTTGGAATGGTCTGAAAGTCGAACCATTTTCTTTTGTGAAGATGAAGATGGAATGCTAATTGAAGATTGGGTGGTTTTGTGAATGGATATGTGAAGGGATCTTCTTCTCCTTCAAGGTTAGATAGGATATCCGAGTATTTCTCACGAATACGATCTAAACTTGAAGTATCAGAAGCTTTTGAGATTTCGTTGAATAACTTTCGTCTCCTACGCAGAGTTCTTTCTAGATCGGGGTCTAAAGAGATAGGGGTCCCTAGTCTAGAAGATCTAGGCATAAGATTGAAAAGCTAAGATGAAAAATCAAGAGAGGTCTAAAGGAATTTGGGTTCCTAAAGACTAGATAAAACTAATTGCGATAAAAATCACAAGAAAAAGGAAAACTAAACCGTGCTCCCCGGCAACGGCGCCAAACTTTGATCGTGCTTGTCGCGAGCCCGATACAAAGATAAATTACCCAGACTAGGCTAATAACAAATTATTGTAATTAGGGAAGTAGGGGTCGATCCTCAGGGAGATGGTGTTTCTTATAAGATGTGAAGTGTCTTGCAAATGGGTCTTATCTAACGAATATCTGGGTTTTGAGAATTTAGTTTCTAAACTACTACAAGGCATAAACGAAAACGAAATAAAAGCAAATGGAAATGAAAGCAATAAAGCAAATGATGAATTAACAATAATGAAAAGCATCTAGGGAAGTAGGTTTACACATGTAGATTGACATATTGATGAAATTGGATATTGAACATGCAAATAATTCATTGTGAGTTCGTAAGAATGATGTGTTCATTACAATCATAGAACAGATGGTCTAGCAGAGTTTTAGGCAATTTACTAGGTCTTAATCTACCATGTCATGCTTTGTCTATTCAATTCGCTTATCTCTACCTTGGAAAAGAATTCAATTCTAGTCAATGATTTCCGGCCAGAAATCGTTAACTATCGTTATAGTCCAAACATGCATAGACACAATGTTTTAAAAGCACAATTTCTTTTATCCAATTAACATCTTTTAATCAATCTAACATGGCTACCCCACACCCTAGAGAGGTGACTACTTACTCATGGCGATGTCTAAATCTAAGATGATATTAACAATGAAAACTAGGATAGACATGTTTTAAGACTCTCTATATGGCGATAATAACGATGCTAATTGATAATCTAAGAAATGAAATTACGACTATAACAACACTAAAAATGAATCTACAATAACATATAAAGAAAATAACAATCAAATGGAAAACATAAAGACATTAAACAAAGGCTAAAATAGAAATACCTAGGTGACGATCAACAACGAAAGCGATAACAATAATAGAAATCCCTTGCATAGAATAATCGTTCCTTGAGTTACAACACTTGTACCCAACAAGTAGATTACAAGGATGAATTTCTTATTGATCTAAGCTAATGTTTTGATGTGAAATGGACAGAAATAAACTAAGAACTAAAGACAAAAGAAGAAAATGATCTAAACTAGAAAGACTAAACTAAAGAGAAAATGTAAAAAGAGAAAAGATGTTGTGTGTGAGATTGTGTTAGATGTGAAATGTGTTGAGAAGAGTGGCTGGAGCATCCTTTATATAGCATTAGGGTTTCTTGGGGAAGGGGTCGAGCATTGAACATATAGGACAAAAGAAGGAAGTTGAGGCAATTTGTGCGGATCAGCAGGGATACCCGATCGGGTACACACTTACCCGATCGAGTAAGTTGCACTCTGGGTCCTTTGACTAACGTTTCATCTCCCTTTGCTTTGACTTGACTTCCATCATCCCCCTTGACCTCTTCAATCGGGTTTGTTGATAGGGTTTGATGCAAAGCGATGAATTCCTCCGCCTAATTGATTGATCTTCCGACAACTGCGACATCGTCTTTACTTCTTCTCTCTTTTGAATTAGTGAACCTACTTGAAATGCCTTTCACTTGGTCAAGCTTGCTTCTTCAAATCGTCGGGTTCTAGGCAAATGCTCGGGAATATAGAAAAAAGGCGTAGAAACATCACTTTCCCTACAAAACAGGTTAGAACATAGGAATTCGCCTTGAAGACGATATAAGCTCATAAAACGGCTTAACAAAGCACAAATGACATACAAAACCGAGCTAAATTGGGGGTTAAAATCATACAAATATTCACTTATCAAACTCCCCCAAGCTAAACCTTTGCTTGTCCTCAAGCAAACATAACAAACAATACCAGGACAAGGGTTGCAAGCATTGGCTACTACACCATCAAGAAACAAATCTCAACGTAAAACTTTGAAAACATAATGAATCATAACCCAAAAACAACGTGGGCAAGAATGATACATAAACATGGCTGAGATTTACATAACGGCGTAGCACAAAGAATTTCACTATAGAATTTTCGGCTCTTGCATGATCTTTTGACATATGGACTCTTACGGCACACTCGAACACTCATTGTATCTAAAAACTTATTTCTTTATGTGTAAATGTTTGAGACACTCACCTATCTACGACTTATGAAAATGTGTCCGCAATCTAATATGGTAAACAATTCAAAACACAAGTCAAAGATCACAATGCACATAGAAAAGAAGCCGAAAAGATGAGAAGAAGGCTTTGGGAAATGGGTGAAAGGTGGACAAACAGTTATGGTCAATGTGAAGGTTAGAATGAGCTAGCAACTGACCAATGATAAATGAATACTCAATCCAAACTTTCGATCAATTTCCCAGAAGACGGATAACGAAGCCAAAAGAAACAAATTGGCTTATTACACACGAAACACAAGGTTAAACTCCTTCTGAATATTGACTTGACATTTTGAGGAGATACTCACAACTTCTTCTATTTATTTCTTTTTCAATTTCTTTTTTTTCTTTTTCTATTTCATTTTTTTTCTTTTCTATTTTTCCATTTTTTTTCTTTTGAACATCACTTCTTGAATATTTTTCGTTCTCCAAATTCACTTTGTCATTAAGGAACAAAATCTTCTCAAAAGAGCACCCATACACCATAGTCTAGCTACTAGCTCAAAAGGTAGGCAGTTTTTGTATGTAGCTATTATTTTG
>JAIUZE010022527.1:0-28166 GCA_022085475.1 Heliosperma pusillum | reverse complement strand
CTAAGAGTTCCACTTCGGGAATGGAGCCAGCTTAAGTACTAGCCATCTTGCTTAGGGGGTCGCCTAGTAGAGTTTCTCATGTACGGTTATGTCATGGGACGGGGAATGGAATAGCTGTTGTCGCTAGGTCTGATCAGTCTAGGACTAGGATGTTTTCTACCTTGTGGTATAGCCTCGAGTTACAGAAGTCGACTATTGACGGTGCTAAGAACTTATGCCTGTTTCTAGACGTATTGGTCTTTCATGTTTGATGATTCTATGAATCTTAGAAGGTGAGATGCAAGACGGCTAAGGTTGATAGAGTTTGGATTAACGATGGTTAACTGATTCACATGATACGTGTTGATTAGGGTTTGAGTGTATCACGGCCATGTTTCTGAGAGGAACCTCTGAGCTAGCATACCAGCTTCCCTACCTCGAGTTATAGTTTATTATCGGTTTCACATGATAGCTTTCACATGCTAGGTTATTTGTTAGTTATCTGTTTCATAACATGAAAAGCATATCATATATGTTTAAGTTTTGTATTTCCATATATATTGCTTTATGTTATTCATGTTCATTAAATCGACCATTTCGTGGCTGGGAGGACTCGGAGTTACTCCCCCCACTGACGTGGCGTCCGTGTTATATTTAATGCGGTCGAACAGGTGGTGAATGCATTACATTGGTACATGACGAGGCTAGCGAGCGAAGGTATACCTTGGACCTATATTCGGTTATTAGATTGTATATTATTATACA
The DNA here is from genome assembly GCA_022085475.1 of Heliosperma pusillum. Classification (NCBI taxonomy): domain Eukaryota; kingdom Viridiplantae; phylum Streptophyta; class Magnoliopsida; order Caryophyllales; family Caryophyllaceae; genus Heliosperma; species Heliosperma pusillum. The sequence continues at coordinate 27,422 of JAIUZE010022527.1, read as the reverse complement.
CTCTTCATTTCCGTATTATACGGAGATATGTTCCCGTCTTGTTATATTTCTTTGTAGAATATTATTTCCGTATTGTAATGACCATTTTATTTCAGACACCTTCATTATATTTAAATTATTTTATCTTTCCGCAAATTTGAGGGTGTCACAGTTGGTATCAGAGCATTTTTGCTCCCTACGCACGTTTGTGTACCCTTGTATAAATAACTTGACCTTAATAAAATAATAAACTTGTGAGATAGAATGGTAGGATGGGTAGATTAGGATTTATGTGGTAGTCTATTTGTTTATGCTAATTGTTAGGAGTAACTTAATTTGTTTTGTCTCTTATGAAGATGGTTGGACCTCGTGTATAAGAGATCGTTGTTACTGCCAACAAGGTCCCTCCTCATAAAGAAGACAATTGCCAAGGAGGCTATGCTTGGGTGGCTAGCCAAATTGCTAGGAGCAATATTACGCCTTATGGTGGAATATGTGTTACCTAGAAGGAGTATCCTCTACCGAAGATTTGAAGATTTATAAAGCCTAATTGAAGTGAATTCTTTCTTCATCTGCGAATTCTCTCGTCCTTATAATATTATGCCCTCTTTTTTCTATCTAGGGGCTTCTTTCTCTTCCAACCTATTTACATTTTGGAAATTTCTCTTAATAGTTCCTCCATTATACCATTGGTATTCTTACCTTCCTCTTGTAACATTGGTATGGATGTCACCCCATTGGTATGCGGTATATTATTCTTAGTCGGAAGAACTTTGAATTTTGTGGAATATTAGTGTTAATTGGAATGAACTTGTGATTTGAGGAAAATGGTATAGATCTAATTTCACCCTATGGTGGTGAGAGTTGGTATCCTTGAGGAAGGTGTGGTAAGGTATGTTTAATGATTTTATTGTTGGATGCTTGTCGTGACTTGTGAGTAAATAGTTCATGATATTCGATGGAGTAAAGTCGAATGAGTTGGCTATTACTTCTTAACTCATTAGTAATTTAGTCTTTTGGACTTAGAAGTTTAGTATTGGTTTGAAGACCATGCTTATGATATGTCTATTTTGGAGTAAATGAGAAGTTTCGAATATGGTACTTAACCATCCTATTAGTAATTTAGTCTCCTAGTAGTTTTAAAATATGAAAGCTTGAAGTTGCAATATCTTTTGAGGATCGAAATAAGCGTAATAATAGTTGTAGTTATGGTTAGAAAGTTGAGTGATTTTTAATGTTACTTGGGAGTTTGTTGTCGCTAAATGTTGGACCCTAACGGGAATAAATACTTTGTGGAATTAGGATATGATGACTACTTGAGGAATATCGACATAAGCGAAAACCGATGTATTAATAATTTGGAAAAAAATAGATAAATTGATTTATGGTTGCATTGCCCTATGATTGGCAAAAGTTAAGTGAATCGAGATTTGTGTGACTAATCTCTTTGAGGTTTCGAGATTCAACTTTTGAGGATGAGAGGGTTCATTGTAAATAAGTTGGGGTAATGAATTTTTGGAATAAATTGGATTTAAGGATTTCATAGTGAGTCCTTTACTTTGTGGTGGTTAGCGGTCTTGTTTCCTAAATTATAAATATTTTGATGGTGGTTTCCAATAAGAGTTTTGATGGAGTTAAGAAGATTTGAGTTCGTAATGAATCTTTTATGGGATTATTAGTTATGGAGTTTACCGTACCGATGGACCTTCGAAGATTTTAATTGAATTTGAATAATTGGGAGTTCTTACTCTATGTGTCGTGCTTATGAAATATTTAGGTAGGAATCAGAGGATGGAAAATGTTGAGAGTATATCACACTCTTTTGAGGATAAGTTTACTTGTACCGTTAGGGTTGTCAAGTTACGATCGACATTCGAATTGTCATTTATGGAGGATAGTTTGGTGATTCATTCCTCTCTTTTCTCTCTTTCTATTCGATATATTCTTTCGAATATTTCGTTCCTTCTATCAATTATCATCTCGTATAGATAGGTTATTAGAAGCTTTAGTTAGAAAATTTAAGTATAGATAGTAGTGTTATTACTTTTGCTATAGAATTTTTGAACTAATCGCTTTTGGAGATTTTTGATGATTTCAAGTATTTTACCGTCAAGGAAGTGTTGAGACTCGTTATTGGAGACGTTCGATAACTAGTTTTCTCATTTATTGATGCGAAAATGTATCTTTTAAAGTCTTTGACTTGGGACGTCGATGTTCTTAACAGCTGACGAGAACCTTCCGTTTCATTGATAAGACTCTATATTGTTATTATACAAGTATATTTTTAACAGTTTTGAAATAGACCTACATATATGTTACTTTCCTTCTTCTAAGTTTCGAGGACGAAACTTTTTAAAAGGAGGGGTGATTGTAACAACCCGAAAAGTACCCAATTTTTCTAGTAAAAATATTTACTAACACTTTTCAGCAGACTTAAGTTTTTAAAATAGAATTTATTGTTTCGAGTCGTATTTTGAAATTCCGAGTTCGTATTTGGAATTTCTGAGAGATTTCATGAAAATCCCGTTTTTAGTCATCTTTGACTTTTCTTGACTTTTAAGTCGTCTTTGACTTTTTCTTGACTTTTTAATGTCGTCATTGACTTTTCTTGACTGTTAAGTCGTCATAAACTTTTCTTGACTTTTAAGTCATCTTCGACTTTTCTCGACTTTTCAGTAAACTTTGACTTCCGTTGACTTTTCCCGACTCGTCTCATAAGTTTGAAGACCGAAATTTTATTTAAAAAAATAATATTTTTGATTTATTTTTATTTGGATTTATTAAGATTTATCATAATTTAATTTAATTATTTTGAATTTATTCGGAATTTAAAGAATAACGTTTACGGTTTTAACCGAACGTTATTTAACTATTCCCGACTCATCGTAAAGCGCGAAACGAAACCGAAACTCGACTTTGGCATGAGTCACGCGACCAGGTCATCGTTTTCCACTCACATTAGATATTTTAATTCTTTTGATTAAACTAATAATAATATCTAGATATTTATTTACTTTATCGATCAGTTAACGAAAATTACGCAAATCGTTTACAAAACTGACCCGATATCACACATACCACACGGTTTTTTCTTCCTCTCTTAGCCTTGATATTTTATTTCTTTTCATTATAATAACATAAATCTTGATATTAATTCATATTAACTTAATATTAATAATTCACGGCCAGTTGGTATAGAATTTTATACCGGGTCAATTCCTAACCACAATTTCAAAACCCAAACATCAACTATTTTGCTCTAATTACAACGACCATCCTCACCCCACTTTACTCACGTAAACAAATTTTCATTTTGTCAACAAATCAAAGTTAAAGATCAAAAAATCAATTTCTTTAATAGTTCCATTTGTTCTTCGTGTTCTTTCAATTCGTTCATCATCGTTCTCTGAGCCAAAGACCTTCATAAAATCTTTCAGTTTCTTAATTAAATCCATCCTAATTTATATTTCTAGACTCTCCTCTTCGCTCCTCATCTTCCCGTACGGTTTTATTTCAATTCCGTCAAATCGTTTTCAAGACTTTAATTATGGAAAATCATATTTTAAGTTCTAATAATGTTTTCTTGTCATTTCTTATAGGGGAAGATTTTGAAGACGAGTTTGGTGACTCGTATATCTTAGGAGAAGACTAGAAGACGGGTTTCTTAGTTCTTAGTTCTTATTATTTTGGTGATACTTGATTTTAGCTAGCTAAGGTAACGATTCCGAGTTACTCGACGAATAGATGTTACATACCTTAGTAGCTTTAGTCTTCTTTAGTTTTTGGTTCATCTTTAGTTTTGGTTCATATTTTTATGATTCATGGATTTTTAGTTAGTAACATGTTACGTAGTAGTTATTATGATGTTTTATGATTTTATAACATGTTGGTTGATGTTAATGAATTTGGATGATTTTCCATAAGTTATGATTTTTATGATTTTGTATGAATTTATAATATGTTTAGGGTTCTTGATAAATTTTGATGATTTTTAATAAGTTATAATTTTTATGTTGTTTAGGAAATTTTAATATGTTTAGTGTTCTTGAGAAATTTGGATGCATTATTTTTAATCATGACTTTTGGTATGATGGTTGTTAAAAATGGTGGTTTGATAATTAAAACAAGTTGGAATTAATTTGGTGGGGTTTGTGGTGTGAACCGTGGGGTTGGTAGTGAACCGGACCAACCAGACCGGTCCAGGCCGGTTCAGACCGGTCTGGGGTGGTCCATGGTGGGTCCGGGTTTTGGTCTTTGGGTTGTGTCGATGTTTGATAGTTAAATTGTTGTTTGGACGGGTTTTAAATATGTTAAAGCATGCGGGAATTTTTAAGAAACGGGTTTTTGAAATTTAATAAAAACAGCCATTTCTAGCCAAATCAGGCCGTGGGGCCCATCTAGGTCCATGTGGGGTCCGGCCCAACTCAGCCCGTGGGTCCCACTTTGGGACTTGTGACGGTTTTTGAGTTATCGTCATTTTTATCGTGTTTTGTAATATTTAGCAAGTGGGAAATATTAATACGTAAAATATTTAATTAAAAAGTTTTTTCATAAAATTATTATTTCTCACATGTTAGAAATTATAAGACGAGATCGTAGTTTAAATTTATATCCTTTAAGTCAAGCGGGGGGTTACGTAAAATGTAATAATTCACATGTTAGAAGTTTTAATAATATAACATGTAATGAATATGTTGAATTTATGTCTATGTGATAAAGACTCTGTTTCTAGCCGGTTTGATCCAACGGGTTTGGTCAAACTAAGATCTAGTCAGCCCCGATTGGACTGATGACCCGTCGCGGGACTCGGGTCGGGGATTTGTCTTCAAGTGAGGTTGTATTTAATTATGAATTAGCCTTAGTAGATATGAGGCGATATGATATTTGATTATTATTGATATGCAATTAGTCACATGATAGGATGTTTTTCCCGTGACTGTTTTATTATATGGTTGGTGTCGTGTTGACTAAGTACCCATAGAGAATTATGAGTATATGGCGTCTTGACAATTCTAATTCTAAATGAGTAGCTTGGACCATGACATTGATAGGCAGGTACTGTCTTTAACGAGTATATGTTCACTTGTTGATAGCTTTTGTGTCACGGCCTGGGGGGCTTATCTCCAAGTCGGGGCATGGCATCCTAAGAGTTCCGCTTTGGGAAGGGAGCCAGCTTAAGTACTAGCCATCTATGCTTAGGGGGTCGCCTAGTAGAGTTTCTCATAGACGGTTATGTCATGGGACGGGGAATGGAATAGCTGTTGTCGCTAGGTCTGATCAGTCTAGGACTAGGATGTTTTCCTACCTTGTGGTATAGCCTCGAGTTACAGAAGTCGACTATTGACTGTTCTAAGAACTTATGCCTGTTTCTAGAAGTATTGGTCTTTCATGTTTGTATGATTCTATGAGTTATAGAAGGTGAGATGCAAGCCGGCTAGGATTGATAGGGTTTGGATTACCGATTGTTAACTGATTCACATGATTACGTGTTGATTAGGGTTTGAGTGTATCATGGCCACGTTACAGGGTAACCTCTGAGCTAGCATACCAGCTTCCCTACCTCTTGTTATATTTTATTATCGGTTTCACATGATAGCTTTCATATGATAGGTTATATGTTAGTTAATTGTTTCATAACATGAAAAGCATATCATATATGTTTAAGTTTGTATTTTCCATATACATTGCTTTTATGTTATTCATGTTTCATCAAACTCGACATTTCGTGGCTGGGAGGACTGGAGTTACTCCCCACTGACTGTGGCTTCCGTGTTTATATTTAATGCGGTCGAACAGGTGGTGAATGCATACATTGGGTACATTGACGAGCTAGCGAGCGAAGTATTACCTTGGACCTATATTCGGTTCTTAGATTGGATATTATTATACACTCTTTTATTTCTGTATTTATACGGGAGATATGTCTCCCCCGTTTCAGATACTTTTTATTGTATAATATTATTTCCGTATGTGTTATGAACCTTTTTATTTAAGACACCTTCTTATGATGAATATATTTAATAGTAGGTTCCGGTTTTAAAATGTACCGATTTTCACTAAAGTGAACCTATTAGAAACGTATTCTCATCTTTTATTTATTTAAATTATTTTTTTTCTTTCCGCAAATTTGAGGGTGTCACAGATAACCAATCTAGATTTAAATTTATTGATTGTACCATCAACTTTCATCTTTTTCTTGAAGATCCACTTGCAACCTAATGGGTTACAACCACGAGGTAAATCCGCAAGCACCCAAGTGTTATTCCCCATAATTGAGTCCATCTGATCATTCACCGCCTCTTTCCAAAAGGAAGAGTCATGAGACTTCAATGCCTCATTAAATGTCCTAGGGTCCTCATCAATATGAAAACAATAAGGGTAGATGTTTTCACATTCATCCCTTGAACCTTCAACCAAGTAGGTTTGAAAATCGGGACCAAAGGATTTAGCAATCCTTCCTCTCTTACTCCTACGAATTTCGAGAGTAAATTCTTGAGATGTGACTTGATCACTATTCTCAATAGTTCCACTAGAACTAGGTAGAAGATCCTTAGGCTTTGGTATTGAAGAGAATCTACTCTCATCATATATCGCATCCCTTGACTCAATTACGGTGTGAACCGCAATAGAATCGTTAGGTTCAATTACATAGAACCTATAAGCTTTTGAATGCGCAACATATCCAATGAATATGTAATCAATGCCTCTTTCCCCCAATGTTTTAATCTTGGGATCGATAAGTCTTACAACCGCCCGACAACCCCAAACTCGAAGATAATCAAGTTTGGTTTCCTTTTGTACCAAAGTTCAAATGGAGTAACATCATTCCTTTTATTAGGAATCCTATTTAATAAATAGCAAGCCGTTAACATGGCTTCACCCCAAAATCCGTCATTCAAACCCGAGTAAGACAACATGGAATTAATCATCTCTTTAAGGACTCTATTTTTCCTCTCCGCCACACCATTTAATTGTGGCGTGTAAGGAGGAGTAACTTCATGAATGACACCACAAGATTCAAAATACAAAGTATCGTAATATTCACGACCTCTATCGGTGCGCAACCTTTTAATCAAAACTGATTATTGCAATTCCACTTCATTTTTAAAGACTTTAAACTTATCAATTACCTCATCTTTAGAGTGAAGTAAATATATGTAACAAAACCGACTAAAGTCATCAATGAAAGTCACTACATATTTTTTACTACCCAAAGATGGAGACCCATGAAAATCACATAAATCACTATGAATAAGTTCAAGCACATGTGAGATTCTAGACACATTTCCAAATGATTGCCTTGTGATTTTTGTCAACATACAAGTATTACAATTATTTATGTTCATGTTAAATGATGGAATTAGACCATCTTTAGACATATTTTCCAATCTTTTATAATGTACATGTCCTAATCTCACATGCCACAAATGGGAAGTATCAACAATAGAGGAAACATTAAAAATAGAACTATCTTTAGAAACAACATTCAACATAAACATTCCATTACAAAAGTAACCAAATCCAATATACAAACCATGTTTTGATAATACATACTTATTAGATTCATATACTTGCTTGTAACCAAGCTTACATAAACAACTACCGGAAACAAGGTTTCTCCTAATTCCGGGTACATGAAGTACATCACATATACATTATTTCCGGAACTAAATTCCAACACCACCGTACCACGACCAACTATAGAAGCGGTAGACTCGTTGCCCACAAATAAGACGGACCCATCATTCACCGATTCATAATCCTTGAAACAATGTCGATCCTTGCAAACATGATTTGTTGCACCCGAGTCTATCCACCATGCCACTACATCATCCTGCACATAAAATGCCTCAGAAATTAGTGGTACATAATTCACAACCGAATTAAAACCATAGTCTTAAAACTGACCTTGATTAGTGGGTGGACCTTAGTCTTTAGACCATTGTATTGTTCCATCACCGGTTTACTATCGACCATGCGATAATTCATAAAATTACCGACAAGGATCTTCTTACTAGAAGCATCCTCATCCATGTATTTATACTCAAGTTGGTGCCACAAGTCTCTAGGGGACTCAAAATTTTGATAAATATCAAATAAGGAATCAGACATACCATTAAGAATGTGACGACGACATATGTAGTCTCGTTTTCCCACTTGTTCCTCTTGCGTTGAATCTCCGCAAGTGTTTCATCTCCCATTATATCCGGCATGGGAGTACTAAGAACATACACAACCTTCAAAGTAGTGAGAAATAAGTGCATCTTCTTTTGCCACCTTCGAAAATCAAGACCTTCGAACATGTCAAGTTTCCCGAACTTGGAAGTCATGTCTCTTATCGATTCCATTTCAAATGCAGAAAATACTCTAAGAATGTTGTAGTTTTTGTAGTAAATAAAAACTATAAAACAATTACAAACTAGTAATTACAAAGACTCTAAAACTGAAATGAAAAACGAAACTATAAGACGGTGTTTATAACCCAATCGAATCACGCAAGAATGCGTTTTCCTTAGAGTATTTCGACCCTACAAGCCTTTGGGTATCACGAAATACCTTGAGGATAAGACGTTTACAACTTTGTCTTAAGGCAAGAACAAAGATCAAATAACAAGAGAGTTTTTTCTTTTGTTTTTGTGTTGTCAAAATCTGGAAAAATGAAAGTGAAGTAAAGTGTGTTCTTTCATTCAATCCTTCACATATATATATATAAGAATTTATGTGATTAGATACATAATATAAATATATATTATTTAATGGATAAATGCATGGAAAAACACCCAAAGATTACCGTCGTTGGGTTTCATTCGAAACCCAAACAACACAAGTGAAAAGCGCGCGGAAAACAGAACAAATATTCAGAAAACTGAAACCCCGATCGGGGTTTTACATATCTTGGTATATTTAAATAATCAGAGACTTTACAGACCCCAATTCATATCGGGGTTAAGCCACCTCGATCGGGATTATGTCTCCCATGATTTATGTCTCCCATGATTTATTTACGCAAAACACTAAGTATAATACTTAGTAAAACCGAGTATAAAACTCAATACAAACAACGAGTCGATATATATACAATAAACTCGTCATTTCCTTATCCATTACAACCATGAACTCGATATACGATTATATGAGCATACACTCCGTATTCCCGACTCACATTATATCCTTTACGAGCTCAAGAACCGACTTTGACTTGAAAACCCGAATGTACTTAAATGACTTGTGATCAAAATCACTAACAATAACCTCCCCAAATGACGCAATCTGAGTTAACATGAAGCCAAACTATTCCAACAATATTAAACCCGTAAGCGACCCAATAAACCTATGGATAGAGCTGAAGAGTGAAGACTGTACATACCATACCAGGCAATTGATCTCTCTCCTTATAAGCTTCGTTGTCGTTGACCTTTCGTTTATTCAGTTTATACTCTGCGACTTTTTCCATGGCAATCCTTATTGTATCAGAAACCTCTTCCTTTCCACGATCGTTATCCTCTGAAAATTACAAAAGCACAAACTTATCATTATACCCAACTAATATTACAAGTATTTTGAGAAGTTAAATAGCTGCATTCTTTTGGTACTCTCCTTCCTTCTCCATTGCTGCAGGAACAACATCAAGGGTCTTCTCTTATCCAACATCCCCACCCCCTAGAATCAATGCACCAAAATATATTAAGAGCCACAGGACAGACAATTTACAATGGTTCGGAAAATAGACATAATCCACATATTCGACATTTGGATACGAATAGGGCACAATCTGGCAATGTCTGATACCAGGTAACATTTTCATTGTGCATGGTAATTGAGGGTATTCATTCTACAGTGATAGGAATTACATGAAAACAAAAGGATACTTCCATTTTACTTTTATTTGTTTATCATTACCATATTAGGGTCTCATTCATTTGTTTACCGTTCTATATTAAGAATTGTAAATTGAACACTGTATTGTCCACATGTCATCCACTTAGTACAACCACAAATGGTCCCATACTCACTCCTTTGTCTTTGTGCCAAAAACAAAGGTAACAAATGAGCGGGACGGAGGGAGTACATTTTAGGGAGTCATAGTAATGCTATGGTTACAACTCTTACAACTAAATCAACTCAATACATATATCAATTATCGAGTATTTTAATAAAAGACAAATAAATGAGTGGGACGGGGACACGCTAAAGAATTCAATGACGGAACAAAGGAATTAAATAAAGTACCTTGTAAAATCTGATTGTCTACAAGAACATCCTTTGATTCTCCAATGAGTGATTTTTTATACTTTAGAGCTCTTTCAAATGCAAGCTTAATTCTATCACTGCCTTCGGGTAGAGAATCTTGCTTAGAACTGTCCACACAAAATGCAACCTTACTTCTGCGGTTTGCGGGGAACAAACCACTGGATTTGGTGATGTGCAGAGAACAAAGCCATGAAGTTTGGCTGTGGGAGCTCATGTCTGCTGTTTTTCGGACCTCTACTTCTCAACGATTTTATTTTATTTAGACTAATCCTCATCATCATCACTATCATCTTCAATCACACCATCTTTCCAAGGAGGGGGAAATATCATTCTTAAAGGATAAGTGGAGGTAGTAGGCTCATAGCTATAAGAAGGTGCCTCACTCATATGAGTCTCATCATCACCCTTAAGATACTTGATGTATACTTTTGAAAGGTGGTTTTTTGTCAATTCCAACACATCCTCCTTTGCATTTCAATTATGTCATGTATGACTTTATTCAAACACATGGTAGCCATAGATTCAAGAAAAACCCAAAATTCCTAACAACTCGTTTCAATGATTCTACCCCCACTATGTGAAGTGGCAAATTGCGGGTTGCAATGTGCGTGCCATTAGCGTGGCTCCCAAGTAGAAAAAGTATAACCATGATGACAAGCATTATTCATATAGTTGTTAAAAGTTTCAAGATATTTATCAAATGACTCATTTTCATTTTGACAAAAAGTGAATGTAGACATTTAAACACAAGCAATGAAAGCTAAAGGAGCTAAGGTCCCCCAAGATGAAATCACAACTAAAAATTGTGATAAGGTTGTTATAAAATTGAGTTTAAAGAGTAATCTACAACAAAGCAATTAGAAACAATAAAATAAGATGCAAACTAAAGGAAAACTAAGATAATTGGAATAGAAACAATTAAAAGGGAAGGCTAGGATGAAATGCCGATGAATTGGTTCATATGGGTGACTAAGGGTTAAGATATGTTGGATTTCATGTTGAAAGGTAGTCTCACCTAGGAAAATGGGTTAAGTCTCTCGGTCTAACAACCTCACCATAGACCAATGCAAGTTAGTTATCACGTACCGACAGACAAATGCAAGTTAGCTATCACGTACACAAGGTCGGCCTTTTAGCATTGTGCAAGTTCTAATACCATCTAAGGCTCTCGATCTTATGGGTGTGTATAAACAAGTAATGAATCAAACAAATTGTCAAACGAGCATTTCATCAAACATGTAATGTGCTTAAACTAATGCAATCACTACTATTTCTACAGATACATCTTTGGCATTAGCCTAGAAAGCCAACGCATGATTCCGCCCCTACAAGCGCTCGATCATAAAAAAAAGAACATATCATGGGTAGGTACTTATGCTCCCCCAATTATCACCTATTGCTTAAATTATTATGATTTCTAGTGAGCCGAAATCGTATGCTCCCAAAGATAAATAATAAAGTCTTATTACCTTAAACTATATAGTAGAGGTAAGTCGGGTGTCGAATCCGCATGGAACACGTCGCAATTAATGTGTAAAAAGTAAAGAGTACAAGAACTAACAATATGGGGGATTTTACGATTGAGTAAGCTATAAAATACTAAACAAATAATAAAGATGGGTGATATCAGATAATTAAAGGTCCCGAGTCAAGGTTTATCGACTAACTAATTAACAACTAATCATCGACCACTAATCCCAATTTATCACTTGAGTATCCCGTTGTAAAAGAATAGTTTTAATTGTTTCTTTGAAAATATTACTCAGTTTGAAACACGAGACTAAGAAACCTAGTTAATGAATAATCTAATCAAAGCGTGTAGATTTAATTCACTAACAATATAAATGAATAGAACTATCGACGGAAATAACGACATTTAACACACACGGTTATTGGTTCGAATTATATATTTTTTCCCCCTTTTACCCAACTACGATGAAATGCATACAAATAATTAGGTTTAAGGTTACAACTTAATCTAATGAATTGAACAATTACAGATTCAAATATATAGGTAGAATTGCAATAGCTTGTAAGATAAAATAATTAATGGGCCAAATCAATTAAACATACAACAATCATATAACTGGAATGGAGAATAAATAATACTCAAGCAATAAAATAAAGGATTAAGACAGTTTCACAATTAATTAAAAAGTAGTTTCAAAGTACCTTGAATCGAGAAGGGAGGATCAGTTCCTCATAGTTTGCATAGTATAGAGAAAAATAGGGCTCTTGATTTTTCCCCAACTTTTTCAAAAGAGGAACCCGGCAAAAGCAACCCAACCGGAGACCCGAACTACAACACCCGAATGTGACCCGAAATCATATTTGACCCGACCCGACCCGAACATGACCCGAGCCGAAAATAACCAGATGTGAAACCACTAATCCCCAAAATGACCCGCCAAAACCTAAGTTTAATTGAACCGAAAAGACTTAAAATGACCTTTTGTCTCTTATTCTTTGACTCGAAAATGATCCGACCCGAAATAACTCGACCCGGTTGACCCGAAATGGACCGGCAACAAACCCGAAGACTGAAATGACCCGACCGGACCCGAATTAACCCGATATCAATGAGAGACCCGAACTGACCCGACCCCAAAGTAGCCCGACCCGAACCCGATCGACGCGTTTTCCAGGTCTAGGTAAAAGTGAGAAAATCCTTTTTTCTTTTCATGATCGAAATCTGGTTAACCAAGTACTCCTTTTATATAAATAATACTCTCTGCTATTTACTCATTTCTTCCCTATTTTCTTATAATAAATCTTGTTTGTGACGGGGCAACCCGTCGCAAGTTTACGACGAGTCAAATCCCCCTCATAAAGAGCAAGTGGCAAGGCAAGTGGGGGGCTTCAATTGCACCCCACTTGCCCCCCCCCTCCCCCCCCACTTGCTCTTTGTGAGGGGATTTGACCCGCCGGAAGCTTGCGACGGGTTGGTCCGTCACAAATGAGATATTGTGATTTTCTGATTAGATAAGTCAGATTTAATTTTCTTTTCTCTTTCCTTTTTTTCAAATCAAAGTTTGTCGATGACCCATCCTTGTTTTCCAAAATGCGGATCGATGATCCATTTTCAAACAAAACCTGGTCGATGGCCCATCCTTGTTTTTCATATATCGAAATGGGGATCGATGATCCATTTTCAAATCAAAGCTCGGCCAGTGACTGATTTCAAACCAAAGTACGGATCCATGATCCATTTTTAAACCAAAATGCGGAACCATGATCTATTTTCAAATCAAAGCTCGGTCGATGACCCATTTTAAACCAAGGCTCGTCGATGACCCTTTTCAAATCAAAGCTCGGTTGATGACCCATTCGATTTTTCAAACCTCGAAATATTGATAAGTGAATTGCGTATTATATGAATTGTGAAAAAGTTGTTGAATATGCTCCAACTGGGGGCTCTGTCGCCGTCGGCTCCAGAGACCCGTTATGAAACGGACAGGATGGCATCCACAGCAGAAGGCTCCCAAGAAATATTAGCTCGAACGAGCTACCATTCGATGAATCATTCCCCGCAGAACACCGGAACTGATAATTATTCCTCCAGTAGAATGCTTCCTAAAAATGTTAGCTCGGACGAGCGCCGATTGAATGAATTGTTCCCTGAGCGAAACACTGGAATTGATATTTATTACCCCAGTAGAATGCAAATCTTGTATTTATTCAAATGAATAACAAGATAGTAATATCTGGGCCGAAGCAGCAGAAAGCTTCAGGCCAACGAGCTCGAGCTACGATACGTGTTTGATTTCGTCAGAAACGGATACGTAGGCGCCTAAGGATAAGGCTCAACCCCTCTTTTGATAAAACAACGATGTTGTGGGTCAATGACCAATATATTTGATCAGAACAACGATGTTGTGGGGTCGATGACCAATATTTTGAAAACAATGAATGAATTAAGGCATCTAGACCCGTGTTTCAGGTATATATGTCTCCTTGTCTTATAGCTGGCGAGCTTATATACGCAGGTCTAATGAGTAACACACCCATATTCTAAAAAGCCTTACAAGACCTCTCTAGCACATGGGACTGCTACCATCTTGGTTCCCCGATGTAGTACATATCAATTCAAGCGATAAAAAAACAATATCTATTTAATTAATGTTTAAATATCAATACATCGTCTCAATCTAGATGGCATACTATCTAGACCAATAATCCAAAATGACAATCATACGATAAAGTGAAGTAATGTCTAATGCACGACTCTAGTAGACTCCGCGGAAGCTATGACTCGATATTGGTGATCCCCTCAACATCCCAGCGCAGCTCAATTAATTACCTGCTGATCACCTGCTCACCATCCTCCAATGTATCATCACAGTTTTGTAAAACAATAACGGGGTCAGTATTCACATATACGACCAACGTACAAGATAAACACAAGGGAAAAGAGACACCAGAGGGCCACCGCATCGGTTACCTTAGTAGACTCAGGTTATCATCCATGCTCTACAAAACCACCTATTGACCCTGGACCGCAGCCACAGGCGTCGAACTTCCATCTTGCCACAGCAAGATAATCCGGAACATTAATGTGCACATCCCCCACGTGGCGGGATAACCACGAGGGTGAACTCGGGGTGTGACCCGTCTCCCAACGGGGTCACCAAACCATAGTAACCATAATAACCATCAACAACAACCTCAATCTCCATCAATGCCAAAACAGTGACCATCGTCATCAATCACATATCACTAATCACAAATAATAATCAACCATCTCATGCCATCAATTAGGAATGCAAGTACTGAGTAGGAAATCATACCGGAAGCAAATCCGGTAATATGCAATCACAATCGAAATCCTTCTTTTATAAAGTTTTGTCCTAAACAATCAATGATCATATAATCAATACCAAAATATTCCCTTTTCCCCTCAAGTCAATTAGGGTATAATAACAATACATACCAATCACAAAGTATAGACACTTACCAATACAATCAACAAAGTGGCGATAGATCGGATTCGGCACGAGATGATTAAGGATGTTCTTGAGGAATTAGAGAGGGTTTTTGAGAGGAATAAGGTTTCCTTGAGAAACGTAATGACAATTATGAAACCTAATTCCTCTTAATAATCCTTAATCAACCGTCCGACTAATCCTCGAAACCTATCGCACTCGATCGAGTACAACATGTACTCGATCGAGTACAACTTACTCGGTCGAGTGCCTAACTCACTCGGCCGAGTACACTAGAACAGAATGTTATTTCAAACGACATATCAATCTAATCGGTCGAGTAGACTCTACTCGGACGAGTACCTACTCCACTTGGCCGAGTAAGCTTTACTCGACCGAGTGCCCAGTATATATAAATACGGAGTATTACAGTCTTCATTCCTTAAGAACGGACTTTGTCCTCAAAGTTCACAACTCATACTCTTACCACACCAACACTCCTACCAACAGCCAACACAAGACATCACATAACAACAACAAACACAACACAACACATAACCTATGACATGCATACTACCCATCAACAAGAAGTTCACAACTCATACTCCTACCAACATAAACTAATACAAAACAACAACTACACACAACACACGACACAATTCGTACACAACATGGCCAACTCTATGACCTCAAACCAAACTCCCAACATCCCAAACATAAGGACTCTACCAATCACATATCACCTCGAAAAAAACCAACACTAAGTCTCCATCAACTACACTTAGACCAATAACCAATAACAAAACAAAAGTCTTACTAAACTAATATGAGCTATTACATTCTTCCCTCCTTAAAAATGAACTTCGTCCCTGAAGTTCACACCCTTATTACCAACACAAGAAATCAAGCATACAAAACAACACTAGCATCATCAAATACCAAAGGTACCCTCAAAACCGTTACAATCCGATACAACAACCTAATCCAAAACTCCAACAATACATACATTGGCCCTTACCACACAAACATTTCTCCACAAGACATTCGAACTAACACCTACCAAAAGTTTTCCCTTAATAATACCACAACACCCACATCACACTACCATTTCGCCTCATACTCAACATTAACACTATTACTATCCTCCATGCTTCCCACCATACAAAATAGTTCTATTCTTTCATATAGCCCAAAACTGATCATCACAATTTAACTAAGACCACGACTCCACATCCATGCCGATAATAATACCCCAACTTCATAGCTAATCAACAATTTCCTTATTTTATCAACCAATCCCCATGCTCCCTAAACATTCCACAAAATCATCATGCTATGAGACGACCTATTATTCCCAAACCGCTGCTACGCCTTCTAACCCAATTCATCATTAAGCTCTTACCTCTTCCATTCATCTACATCATCCCGCCTTACCAAAATTGCTTAATACTCTAATACTCACAATGTCAAGTACACCAAATCCATACACTACCCATTCCTCAATTCACATCGAATCAACCAATAAATTTCAACACAAAACCTTAAATCAATCAATTATCACTACCATATCGTATCATCTTCCGAATTCTCGCCTTAACCCCATGACATAACGCTCGACTTAGAATCTTTGTCCACCCAAAATCGTAACATTGATCCTTACTGCCAACAAATCCATTCATCCCAAACATGATACACACTAACACTTATATCCTTGTACAGTCCTTTTTTTACGATATCGAACCATTTACAACCTCAAGCATATCACAATCAAATTTCGCAACCTCATCACACCCATCAAGTCAAAACATCCAAATACACATGCGAAAATACTCCAACAATTAAGCCTCACGTCAAAATCTAAAGGACAAGAAACCCCACAATAGCGACTAAAAATCTTCACCTATTAAACTTTACTCTTACACCCATGAGACAACAGTTAACCTAAACGATAATCATGAATATACGACCTCTATACTTATGCCCGACACATAGATACTGCAACTCCCAGAACTCCATACTCTAACTTACTCACGGGGACTCGCATCACCACATGACCGATAAAACATACCACCAAACGAATGACATCATTACACCACATAAGACTATCCAACCCATGATATTATAACCTAATTCGACACACACATACTACCAATACTTCCCCATACACTTGTCTCCAAGCGTTACACGAGAACACTCACACCTCAGACTACTAATCAAACATACGAGTAACAAGCTCATAATAACACATAGATCATTCCACCAAGAAAGCTAGATTCATATATATCCCAAACGTCACCATCAATCCACGGAACTACGAGATATTACTCTCCTTTAAGTTACAAATCCACATTCTTGCCACCCAATACCACAATGGTTAATCCGGCAATACAACTAACTAGAGCTACCACCTCAATACCTCACCTTCCCTTACCAACATGAAAACAAACCGCAGAATTATTACACTTGAAACTACCTCCAGACTCAACTATCACATATGTCAAATAATACTACAACCTTCGCATAACTTCCTCAACTCAACCATAACAAGTCCTCCTCCATCAATCCCTCTCTCTCCGCAAAACGACTCACAAGTTAATAAGACTAATATCTCAAGATGGCTACCAAATATAACCACAATAATCTCTCACATTTCATTTTTAGGCTTAATAGCTCTCATTTTTTCTTTAGTCCTACATCCTCATAAAAGATTCCACTAACGACTAACAACTTTAACTGAATATTCATTCATAATTTCTCATTTAAATCTCTTGTCTCCCCATTTCATCAACCCAACACTTCAGACTGCCAAATTCAAAAATAATGATATTCTAACAATACACCACGAAATACTCATACATCTCACACAAGCCACTACCTAGAGTACTTTCAAAAGTCACAATGCTTCCACCGCACTTTCCAAAACATTCTCTTCGATTACTAACAGAAAATTTCCCACAAAATATTATCTGCCAATATACATATAACATATTATTTTATCACAAAGTCATTTATCAACCCATTCGAAAATATGACCACAATGTTTTTCTTGTCAATCAAAGGATGAGAGAGAAAGCTGGAGAGAGAAAGCTCCTTCTTTTGATTTCTAGGGTTTTGTGCAAGGGCCAAAATCAATTTTGACTCTCAATCCTTTACAAAATTAAGTCATTAGTAATAATAATAGATCTCTTTATTACTGCCACAAATTATTAGATTTAATATTCACATAGTATTCAAAATTTGTCTTTTATGATGTCGGAAAAACAAATAATAGAGGATGCTAGGAAGGAAGCTGCGGGAAAATTACGGGATGGTGCTGTTAATTCTGATGGATTGAATGATGAGACGAATGAGCAGGAGAGGCCGTGGCAAGTTGTTGGAGCAAGGAAGAAGAAGAGTGTGGTTTCTTCACAACCGTCTGGGAAGTTAGCAACAATTGAAGAACATATCCATGGGGAAATGACTCAGAAAGGTAATATCCTTAAAATTACGATGGATGATGTTGTGGAGGAAATTAATTATTGGAATACTGCTATATTTGGCTATGTAATGGGTGCTAGTCCCCCTAGAATGGTGATTGAAGGTTTTTTAAGGAGGGAATTGAGGGATTATGCAGTGACCAAGATTGGATTCCTTCCAAATGGCTTGTTTGTTGTCAGGTTTGCTGAGGCTGAGCATCAAAAGTTAGTGCTAGGGAAGGGGGTTCTCCTGTTTGATGGGAAACCTGTCATTTTAAGACCCTGGGATTCAAATATTAAGATGACTAAGGTTTCAGTTAAAGCTGTGCCAATTTGGGTCAAATTGGTGGGGCTTGATTTAAAATTTTGGGGAAATTCTTGTTTGGGAAAATTGGCATCTCTGCTAGGGAAGTTTATTAGGATTGATGAGTTAACCTTGAGTAAGACTTTGCTAGGCTTTGCTAAGGTTTTGGTTGAAGTTGAGGTTGATCAAAAATTTCCTGATAGGATTTGTTTTTTAGATGAACTATGGCAGGAAGTTACAGTTGCAGTGGAGTATGATTGGGTACCTGTCACGTGCAAGAATTGTAATGGGATGGGTCATTATGATACTGTTTGTAGAAGGGGTGTGAGTCAGGGGCCTTCTAGAGTGGTGCCTGCAGTTAATCAGAAGAAGATATGGAGGAAGAAGGAACCTCAGGTTGTAGTAATTGACAATGATGATTTTCCTGCTCTAACTAAAGTTGCTGGAGTGAGTGATTCTGGAAATAGTGGTGGTGCTAACAGTTCTAAGGATAAACTGAAGGAGTCTGAAGTAACTCCAGCTAATACTCCTCTCAGTATGAATTATAGTGCTTTATTCACTCCAGCTAGGATTATTACTAGGATGACAAGGCATGAAACTAGAATTCCTGGGGGAAGGGAGAATGAGTTTGTGGTAAAAATTAATAGTGCAATTGGTACCAATGATGGAATGGTTGATAAAGGAGGGGGGGGAGAGGGCCAGACCTCTTCCTATGACTAAGTTTGGTGTTTGGAACATTAGGGGCCTAAATAGTGAAGTAAAACAGAGATATATTAAATGGTATTTGCATCAAATTGATGTAGAGATTTTTGGGCTCCTTGAGACTAGGGTTAAACCTGGTTCTCTAAATTTAGTAGCTGGTAATGTGTGTCATGGTTGGTCATATATTACAAATCATTTACATCATCATGGAGGTAGGATTTGGGTGCTTTGGAAAAATCAGAGTGTAAAGGTTGATATTGTGGAGATGACTGATCAACTTATTCATCTGGATGTGAGGAATACTGCTGATGATTGCAGGTTTTTTATTACTTTTGTTTATGGTTTTAATAAACCTGAGGAGAGGGTACCTCTTTGGGATGACTTAGTTAGATTGAACACTGCTGATCCTTGGGTGATTCTGGGTGATTTCAATAATGTTCTTTTCCCCAATGAGAAGATTGGTCTTCCTGTGAGAGATTCAGAGACTTTACCTTTTCAGAAAGTCATCAATGATTGTGAGCTGCAGGATATGAAAACTCTAGGTGCCTTTTTTACTTGGAATAATAAACAACCTAGTGGCACTAGGGTCTTTAGTAGAATTGATAGGGTTCTGGTGAATGATGGATGGCTGAAAGATAAGCCTGATTTTTATGCTTTCTATGGTCCTGAGGGTGATTTTGATCATTGTCCTTGTGTCATTGAGGATGGTGATAGAGTTATTCAAGGGAAAAAGCCTTTTAAATTCTTTAACATGTGGTGTAAAGCCCCTGAGTATAAGGAGATTGTGCAAACAGGATGGAGAAAGATTGTTAATGGTCATCCTATGTTTAGAGTGGTAACTAGAATGAAGTATCTGAAACCTTTGTTGAGGGGTCTGAATAGGGATTTATTTTCTGACATTGAGAGGAATTCTGATGTGGCTTTTGAGTTCCTCTTAAATTGTCAACAGAATCTTCATGCTGATCCTACCAATGTTGAGTTGATGGACATGGAGTATCAGGCACTCTCTAGCTATTTATTACTAAAACAGTCTAAAGAGGAGTTCTTGAGACAAAAATCCAAGTGTGTATGGGCTAAGGATGGGGACACTAATACTGCTATCTTTCACAAAGCTATTAAGAAGAGACAAATTCAAAATAAAGTGCTTAGAGATGTAGGCCTGGATGGAGTCACTTACAAGAAACCTGAGGACATTATTCAGGCTTTTGAAGTTTATTATAGGGAGCTGTTGGGCTCTGCTGGTTCTTGTTCTGACTTTAATCCTCAGATTATGGGGAATGGTCCTAAAGTTAAGATAGAGGACTGGTCTATGTTATGTCAGGTTCCTTCTGATGAAGAAATTAGAGACACAGTTTTCTCTATTCCATGGGATAAAAGCCCTGGTCCTGATGGATATAGTAGTTGTTTTTTTAGAACTACTTGGGATATCATTAAGCAGGAGGTTTGTGTTGCTGTCAAAGATTTTTTCATACATGGCAGATTGCTTAAACAATTGAATTGTACTAATATTGTGTTGATACCCAAGTCTGAGAACCCTATTTCTGTTAAGGACTTTAGACCAATTGCTTGCTGCAATACTCTTTATAAAGTCATTTCAAAACTGCTTTGTACTAGAGTAGCTCGAGTTCTACCTGATGTGGTTAATCCTGCACAAGCTGCATTTGTTAAAGGGAGAAGTATTATGGGGAATATTTTGATCAGTCAGGACTTGGTTAGGCTCTATGCTAACAAGTCTGCTTCTCCTAGATGTATGATCAAGGTTGATTTGAGGAAAGCATATGATTCTATTGAGTGGAAGTTTGTTTATCAGGTATTATGTTCTTTAAATTTTCCTGAGCATTTAGTTAAGTTGGTTATGGAGTGTATTACCACAACTTCTTATTCTTTGGTTATCAATGGTACTCCTCATGGATTTTTCAAAGGACAAAAGGGTCTTCGTCAAGGAGATCCTTTGTCTCCATTGCTGTTCACTTTATGTATGGAATATTTGAGTAGGATTATGAAGGTGGTTAGTGACATTAAGGGCTTCAAATTTCATCACTTATGCAAAGGTTTGAGGCTTAATCATTTGTTATTTGCTGATGATCTTCTCATCTTTTGTAAGGGTGACTTGAGATCCATTTTTCTTATTGTGGAGGGTTTTAACTTCTTTTCTAGAGCTTCTGGTTTGCACATCAATAGTGACAAATCTGATTTGATTGTGAATGGAATGAGCTCTGAGGCTGAAGATGCAATTTTTGCCCATACTGGCTTCAAAAAAGGTACACTTCCATTCAAGTATCTTGGAGTCACTATTTCTCACAAAAGACTGTCAAAATCTGATTGCAACATCTTAGTTGAGAAGATGATTACAAGGATTAGAGGCTGGAATAAGAGGAAAATTGCTTATACTGGTAGATTAACTCTGGTTAAAGCAGTTCTTAGTACCATTCATAATTACTGGGCTCAAATGTTTGTTCTTCCATGTGGAGTTATGGATAGACTCAAGGCCCTCTGTAGGAACTTCCTATGGGAGGGTGAAGAGGGGTATTCTAAAGCTCCTTTGGTTGCTTGGTCAGTGTTATGCAAAGGTAAGGATAATGGAGGGCTGGGTTTGGTAGATAGCAAGGTCTGGAATTATGCTGCAGTTGGAAAGCTTGTGTGGTGGATTTTCACTAAGAAGGACTTGCTGTGGATCAAGTGGATTGATAAAATTTATCTTAAAGGAAGGGATTGGCACAGTTATTCCCCTAGTAATTATAGTTCTTGGGCTTGGAGGAAGATTTGTGCAGTTAAAACAATGTTTCAAGATGCTCTGGTTAATAGGAAGTGGATGACTTCTGATGATCAATATACCATTTCAAAAGGCTACTCATGGTTAACTGGGGCAGAGATTAAGGTGGGATGGTGCAGGGTGGTCTGGAACAGGCTTAATGTTCCAAGACATTGCTTCATTAACTGGTTGGTATGGCAAGGTAGACTGTTGACGTTGGATAGATTGGCAGGAATGGGCATTGCTGAGTATGTTGATTGTTTTCTTTGTGGAGTTGCTATAGAGACTCACTCTCATTTGTTTCAGGAATGCTATTTTACAAAGAGCTGCTTTGGTCTGATTCAAGATTGGTTACAGATTGATTGCTGCTGTTTCAACTATACTAGATTACTGAGGATCAAAGTTGAGTCTGGTTTTCAGAGGAAGGTGATGTGGGCAGTGATCAATGCAACTTATTATGGAATTTGGCGTGCTAGGAATATTTGTAGGCTTGATAAATATTGTATACTTCCTAGTAAAATTGTTGAGCAAGGTAGAATGGACATAAGGCTAAGGCTGATGAATGTTAATTTAGGGCAACTTAGGCTAAGTGATAAAAGGTGGTGTATGGTGAAGGGTCTAATGTAAGGTCTTTTGGATAGTTTAGATGTTAGTTGGTATGAGGATATGATAAAAAGTCTGTATTGTGTGCCTCAGGCAATTTTATTAATATTAATTACATTGTTACCAAAAAAAAAGAAAATATGACCACCTTTTCTTAACTCTTTCTTACCAAACTATGTCCTTTGCATCTCTAACACTTACCTCAAAATAAGATCCTCCAACTATTCCTCTTCCACTTGTCTCTTTCTAACTCATAATTCCCAATACAATTCATTTCATGAATTCATAAATATCATCCCATTTACGCTCTTTCATTGTCTCAAATATTTCTTTTGCTTAACCAATTCTCTATTTATACTAATTCATACCAATTACAATTACTCATTATCCCAAAGATTTACTCTCACTATCTAGTACCCCGATAACGCGACTACCTTCTGTTTACCTCAAGATTTCAAACTCAACAACACGTCGCGACAATCTCCTAATCATACGCAATAACAATTTCTCTTATCACCCTATTTTCCATCATTCGCTACTAATCGCCCAAACAAATAACGAAACTCATCATATATAATTATTATCTATCCTTAGCATACCTCAAAATGATGCTTACCTCATATCATACTTTCCATAATATTTCATCTCCACAATTATATCTTAGTTATCTGGATTTCCACCAAAACAGGTAACATCCAAGTCTTATTTAAATATCAAGCGGACTAAGCTCTCTAGGTACTATTATCATTACATTCTTCTATTTCGGTCATCATCATATATATCCGTAATCAACTCAAACATCCCCATTATCCTCTATATCTTAAACATATTCTTCTTTATAACCATTCATATCTCTCTTCTTAACCCTCAATTCATACATTACCATTCTCTTATTATCATTTGATCATATAAACACGCACGCCTCTATATATTGCTGTAACACAACATTATAACATATCTCATATCACAAAACCAAATTATCTCTCTCTTGCAAGGCTCATAATCTATCCGTCCTAACCATGTATAACCACAGTACCACACATATCTCTCATAAAGCAACACAATCATGGAAAACATTACTCACTTTTAGAATCCATCAAACTCACTCCCAAAGACGACACTTCCTTACACATACATTAAATACGAGACGATTAATTACATAACTTAACACAACCATACATTGACAAAACAATTTAACAATTCACCCACTGTGGCGGAGCCACTGGGTCGAATACAACTCACTCGATCGAACACAAGACACTCGGCCAAATCATACACACTTGGTCGAGTGTCAACATACACT
The DNA here is from genome assembly GCA_022085475.1 of Heliosperma pusillum. NCBI lineage: Eukaryota > Viridiplantae > Streptophyta > Magnoliopsida > Caryophyllales > Caryophyllaceae > Heliosperma > Heliosperma pusillum. The sequence continues at coordinate 3,151 of JAIUZE010022527.1, read as the reverse complement.
CGATCGAGTGACCCAAAAACAACATTCGTCACCATATTTCGGGACTTTTGCTCGGTCAAGCCATAATGGTACTCGGTGGAATATCTCATACTCGGCTGAGTGTCACTATACGCTCGGTCGAGTCACTATTTTCCGCATAAAAACTTTCACATCAGCTCCCAACACTCGATCGAGTGTCGAGGTGCTTGGTCGAGTAGGCCCTACTCGGTCCAGTACCCTAACCCACTCGGTCGAGTCATGCAATGATACAACCCCGTACACTAATTACTCATGCATAATCACATACATAACATATGATATCATTTCACATACTTCACAACTATTTACATGTTCTCATCATTTGATATATCTCTATCAATTAGCTCCAAATCATACTCCATTCAAATATGCCACATTTGATACATAATTTTTTCATGTTTATCATGCAATTCAATTCTTTCATATATACATATTTCACATGCCATTAATACTTCATAAATATAACATATGGTACAAGCATAATATACTTCTCATTTGACATCGTCATTATTTGTGCTCCGTTTTACGATATGGAATGGGCGTCGTCATTATGTGATACACGAGTTTTGCGATCCTTTCCAAACTGTGATACACGGGATACCACTGATGGAGAAACGAGTGACAAGCGTGAAAACACGCATTTTTGGAGTTGCCACCAACTTTTGTGGGGAGTTGTAACCGTTCGAATACTTTATGCCATGTTAAGACACAAAGGAATGACATGAACACTAAGAACTCGTTACCCTTAACATTCTATGTCTAGAATGACTCTCGTGGATGCCAATGAACACAGATGTTCACAGAGATCTGGAGTAAGGGGTGAGGGTACGTATTAGGAAGCTCTTTTGATCGAACACCTAATCCCGCCCGCCTCGATAGCTGCCTCTACTAATGATTAGGGAAACTCTTCTGTACTCGATATGTAATCGGTTATATGCATGCAATGCAACATCCCCAATTTAATCCTAGCATGTGAACTTAGACTATGTCGGTTGAACATGTAATTTAGAAATCAATGTATCAAATTGGGATTTAAGATCGATTGCATATGAGAAGATAATTAAATCATCCAAAGAATACAATACAATGATTAAATAGAACTATAAAATTAATATTACAATTGATTACAACGAATACGAGATCTATGTCGAAAATATACCCAAAAGGAAGACTTAAAGAAAAGAAAGAAAAATAATAAAATTATCTAAAGACATATTAACGGTGATATTAGGAGTTAATAGTTGATTAATAGGGCAATTAAGCTACGTCGGAGCGAATCAAGAAGATCAGAGACAGAAACCAGCCCGGAACAGACGCAGTAGAAGGTGCGTCCTCTGGAAGAGGCGCATCACTCTGTGCGTCTGTTCCTGAGTTGGGTCCTGGCTGTGAAGCCAGAATCGCAATCAATTAATATTCGTTTGTGTATTTACGGTTTATTAATGATCTATAAGTCGAATTTAAGTGATTTAATGGATTAAATTACACTATTTATATCAAAGACGAATCTAGAGATTTGATATGAACAAATCTAATCTCTAAAGACATAATTTGATAGATGACAAAAACCCACTAATATTGATTATTAGGGATCCAAGTCAAGACAAACTATCTAAATATGAAATTATGATGAAAGACGATTTATAAGAAATAATAAAAATTAATAAAGGTTTTGAAAAGGTTTGAGCATAAATCCGACATGAATCTTACATTAGATGAAATAAATAAAATACAATACAAAAGATGGATTTCAACACCCTCAGACTTACATGTTGACGAAACGAGATATGAACTAAAGTTAAGATTTAGCGACAACTCAGCTCGAATGTAAAGAAAGTGCCCTCGTAAGAGGATCGATTGATTAAATAAGATTAATTATAGTGGAGTTGGTCAAATTGGTAGGTCAATGCAATAACGTGAAGGGAACCCAAAAGGATCTAAGCTTATGTGGTCGATTGATCAAGCACGTAGTTGTCAAAATGCTTAGAGCAATGTCTAGAATGCAAAGAGAGAAAAAAGAAGGGGCAGAACACCCGCGTGTCTTAAAAGTGTGCACTAACCTCTCCTTATATAGGGAGAAATCCATAGAGTTTTGGAATTGGAATAACTTGAACACGAAAAGAGATCTAGAAAATATCCCGAAAACAGGCAAACGAGCCGGGGAAGAGGCGCAGTAGGCACTGCGACTCTTGGAAGACGCGCAGCTCCAGCTGGGTCATTTCCCGAGCAGTTTCCTACTTTGAGAGAAAGATTTCCACGTTTCTATTATGGAATTGCGGTAGATTTCGAACTCTTTTCTAAATAAAATACGGATATATTTTACCCAAAAAGATAAGTTTTGAAATATTAAAATATCCGGAATATTCTCGAGCGTTCAGGCACGGTTTTAAAACACGGTTTTGTGACAACCCTCGCGAATGCGGAAATATAAAACAAACAAGCATGTGAATTATATAGCGGAAATATGAAGTTTTAAAAACTTTTATACATGCAAGGAAAGAATACGAGGAGTGTCAAAAATTACAAACTAAAGTACGAATTATACTACATCAAGAGACGAAGTCTCTCCAAATGTTAACAAGTAAAAGTGTTTAGCAAACAAGCTAAAATCGTCTAGAGGTGATTCATCCAGGCCAACGCCCGCTAGCTCACACCCGAACCCAAAATACCACAAGCAAAAGCCATCCAATCAAGCAACCTGTTCATCCATGAAAAACATGAACGCCACAATCAGTGGGGAGTAACTCCGGGTTCTCCCAGCCATATCACATTAAACGTACATAGAAAGAAATACAAAAGTAGAGCATGCATACATAAAGATGTACATGTGAGATACGATAAGGATAGATAGGCAATTCGATATATCATAATAATATGGGCATATGGAATCAAATCCGAATCCATCATGTTATACAAAGACTCGGGGAAGACACTCTTAGGCAACCGAATACGCTCACTAGGGCTTGCATCTCACCGTTAGCGGTATAAGTTTGATAAGATTGAGACTCGACAAACAAACTCAAGTGCATGCGATGATCACAATAAATCCATCATATTATCATCCATTCAAACATACCAATACATATACGTGCCCAATCATGCATGACCATGAATAATATCATGAAATCACGCATTC
>JAIUZE010022524.1:0-11006 GCA_022085475.1 Heliosperma pusillum | reverse complement strand
TCTTGGTATAATTAAGTGTTAATTTGATCATATAACAATTATATGACTCAATTAAATAAATAATATGTACTTAACATTTTAAGTAATATTTTACCATTATATCAATATATAATGGGTCCCACAATGCTTGGTTAATTTATTTTACAACTTCTTGTAAATATAATTAACTAATTACCTCTATCTCAAAACCTCAACTAATTTAGTCATTTAACGATTAATTACTAAGTTAAATCTTATTTAATCGTATTAAAATAAGATATAAATTTATTAGTCAATTATCGCATAATTGAAAAATAAGTTTAATCGAATTTGAGTTCTTAACTCAATTTCTAATAATTAACTCTCGTACATATCAAATATATGTAATGTACTAATTAACTGTATCGTATAAAAATAATTAGTTACTATTTGGATTTCATCCTTTAGGTGTGACCGAAAGGGATCAGTTGATCACCGCCATCAAACGACAATAACGTCAAACTCTAGTTAGCCAACCGTTATTGATTTACGTTAATCAACTGACTAATCATATATTTAGTCAATAAATATCCCAATTATATTCCTTAATAAGATTTATTATGTGGCGCACTATTGTGGAGGACACCTACTCCAACAATATCGAACTCTCCTAGAGGAAACTTAAGGAGATTAGCGGGGAAGATAGAACCCGCAATAGAGATTGGGACATTAGGATATAGAATAGAACAAGAGATAATATCTCCGTATGGTAAGGATATGGGAGTATCCTCACTAGATGTAGGCTCGATAGATAATTTATTAGCATATGTCGATGACACAAAAGACATAGAAGCACCGGTATCAAATAGAATAAGACACGGTTGCTCTAAGATTGAGAACATACCCGTAATGATCTCTGGATGAGCATCGGCTTCGGCACGGCTCATAACAAAGATGGAACCCTTAGGTTTAGCAGGAGGAGGAGGCAACTTTCGATCGGGGCAATCCTCATAACGATGACCACCCTTTTGACAAAAGTAGCAAATGTAAGGTCGGTTGGAACAAGACACACCAGGGTGGTGTGGAAGTCTACAACGATTACATTGACGACCTTGAGCTTGAGCTTGAGGAGCATAAGGCCTATGAGCCACATTTGAAGTAGCTCTAGGAATAAAAGGAGCAGGATTTCTTGCATTTGCATTGGAAGGAGGAAAGAATCTCCTCTTGTTAGCATAAGAGTTAGAGGAAGACGGAATAAACGGTCTCTTCCCATAAACATTTGGCCTAGGAACATAAGAAGGAGAGGGATTATTCATCAAGGCTTCATCTCTAATAGCCTTCATAGAATTCTCGGCCCACAAAGCATCATCATAAAGATCTCCAAAGGAGGTAGTATTCCTCCTCACTTTACTTTGTAGAACGGCACTCAACTTGTTTCGGTAATAGAACGCTCGGTCCTCATCATCTCGGATAAGTCTTGGAGCAAAATGAGCAAGCTTATTGAACTCCGTAGTGAAGTCCTGAGCTGACAAGTTGCCTTGTTTAAAGTCAATGAACTCCTTGAGCCTTTGTTGTTTAAGCTCTTTAGGATAGAATCTACCTTCCACAAGAGCTTTGAAGCAAGCCCAGTTGAAGTCTTCTTCAAGAACAGCGGTGGCACTAGTGATAGCCCACCAGTTATCAGCTTCCCTAACAAGGAAGTGCTTTGCGATCCTCACCTTGTCCTCTTCTCGGACTTGGTATAGATCGAACTGCTTCTCCATCTCACGGAACCAATCGGATAACTCCGTAGGATCCGGTTCTCCACCATATGGTACGATCTTACTTCTAGCTATCTGTCCAGCTACCCATGCGTAGCCACCTTGATGGTTGTCTTCCCTTCTAGGGGGAACTTGGTTAGCTTGAGCTAACGCCGCATCTTGCTGATTTTTCAGCACTTGAGTAAGAGCTTCCAAAACGACATTCTCTACCATTCGTGGTCTAACCATCTTCATAAGAAACAAAAACAAATTAAGTTACTCCTATCAATTAGCATAAACAAATAGACTACCAAGTAAAGTCCTTAACTTCTACCCAACTCTCATTTATTATTTTAAGGTCAAGTAGTTTAAATTAGGGTTCACGTGTGTGCGTCGGGAGCGATAAAGCTCTGATACCAACTGTGACAACCCTCGCGAATGCGGAAATAAAACATACAAGCATGTGATATAATAAGCGGAAATACGGTATTTAAAAAAAAAACCTTTATACATGCAAGATAAGTATACGAGGAGTGTCAAATTACAAACCGAATACAAGATACTATAAGATAAGAGACGTAGTCTCTCAAAAGGTTAACAATGTCAAAGTGATTAGCAAACTAGCTAATTAACGACTAGAGGTGAATCTTCCAGGGACAACGTCCGCTAGCTCACACCCGAACCCAAAATACCAATCAAAAAGCCATCCAAATCAAGAAACCTGTTCATCCATGAAAAACATGAACGCCACAGTCAGTGGGGAGTAACTCCGGGTTCTCCCAGCCATATCACATTAAACGTACATAAAAGGAAATACAAAAGTAGAAGCATGCATATATAGATATACATGTGAAATACGATAAGGATAAATAGGCAATTCGATAATTAAAGATAAGAGCATATGGAATACAAATCCGAATCCATCATGTTATACAAAGACTCGGGGAAGACACTCTTAGGCAACCGAATACGCTCACTAGGGCTTACATCTCACCGTTAGCGGTATAAGTTTGATAAGATTGAGACTCGACAAAAAAACCATGCCAAGTCATGCAATGACCATGAATAATCAATCATGTAATCACGCATCCAAATACAACAACACAAAGACGACATCTCTCACGGTAAATGAAACGCACTAGCACCGTGTACATAGCAAGTATGATTAACAGGCATCCACGAGATAAGCATTTCCCTGAACGCATACACGATGACATTTTGTATATGTAGACTAATTTCCTCCTGGTAGGACGACGATAATAATACGGTTCCTAGTCTAAACCTGGCCAGACTCTCGGAATAAACGTGTTCCGATTCGACAAGCGATGACGTTTCGCATCCAAGACTCGGTCAATCATAGACGCCGAGTACCCCAAATTCGGTCGATAATTCACGAAAGACGCGGAAAAGAGCTCGAGCCACATAACAAGCGGTACGCTACATGCAAATAACACCACCTCGCAAGTACACAAGATTTGACGGCCGGGTCGATCAACGCAAAGCGTTCAACTCCCAACAACGTCGTCGTATGCCCACTACACATGCAATTAAGTAGTAGGATACATCCTCGTTCCGACATTCCAGCCTTACGAACGTGGAGGTAGCCAAGGGAATGAGAGTACAAAGCTCAAGACAAAATAGTGCTCAAACCGTATCATTTGTAAAAACCGACTCAAAGTGGGACATACCAAAAACCGTCACAAAACATGTGATACAATCGAATGAAAAATCATATATTCAAAACATTAATATTATAAGTCACTACGTAAAATTATACGATAAACGAACGATCGGAATTATTATAAATGAAATCGTAAACAAGAAATACAAACAACATCCAGCAGGTGCAAGCCGGTCAGGTGGACCGGCTGCCGGTCACCCGGCTAAGGCCAACCATCATATGAAAAACCAAATTGAAATGTCAGTGTGTCCCAACCGGTCAATGGGACCGGCTGCCGGCTACCCGGCTGGGACCAAAGGGTCATGAGAAAAACAAAGGGGAAAAAAAGGGTTGTCTCAGCCGGTGGTCTGACCGGCTGCCGGTCGACCGGCTGAGACCAACTTCTTACTTCAAAAATCATGTAACATGCAATAAATACAGCCACTACCCCAGCCGGTGGTCTGACCGGCTGCCGGTCGACCGGCTGGGGTCCATAGTACACGAAATTCCCATTTTCACTAAGGATCCAATTTCAACCATTATCAAATATTATCATAAATCATTCATACTCATATCAATTCACAACTAACAACATTCATCAACAATAATACAAATCCTAAGCTTTCTAATCGTATTCTAAATACGAATTCTATCATAGAAATCATGTAAAACACGTAAATGATATCGAGTTACCCTTCACCATTACCTTTATGCGTCTTCACTCCGCGTCAAGGTCCTCTTCTATTAGGAAATAGTCTTTGTCGGGATCTTGGAGGTCACCACCTACAAATAGTTAATAAAAGATGAATTTACTTCACCTTGAGAAAGACGGAAAGTTTGAAAAGCGAGAAAGACGGTAATTTTATTATCAATATGGATAGAGGATGATAAGAGGGGAAGAATAAGACGAACTTACGTGAATTTGAGCAAGAAACGAATGAGATATAACAATTCAAAGATTGGATCAAAATGGAGGCAAGGGTTTTGGGATTTCTTAAGGAAGAAGTAAGTTTGAGTTGTGTTTGTGTGAGTATGAATTAGGTTAGGAGTAGTATGAGGGAGTATAAGGGAAAAAGTCAAGAAAAAGTCAAAGTCGCCTTAAGACAGGATTCACATGGAATCTCGCAAAAATTCCAAATACGAACTCGGAAATTCTAAATTCGACTCGGAATATTTAATTCTAAACTAAAACTAAAATTCGCTGAAAAGTATCCGTAAAATATTTTTACTATAAAAAATAGGGTACATTTACGGGTGTTACACCAAGTGTGAGTTCGTCAACTCACTTTGACTTATGCAATTGACCTTTCTTGTCCCAAATAAGTTGTGACGTCTTATCACAATGCCAAAGTTCGAATCTCATTCTTAATTTTGGTTATTCATAATGATCAGATTGTTGGAGTAAGTGTCCTCCACAATAGTGCATTTATATAATAAATCTCATTTGGAATATACGTGGCATGATTAGTATAATTTGATACTCCACGTCAGTTTGATTAAGGTAATCGGTAGTAACGCTCGAGCTGGACTAGAGTTAGACGTTATTGTCGTTAGACGGCGGTAATCAACTGATCCCTTTAGGTCACACCTATAGGATGAGACCCAAATAGAATACTAATTATTTGTATACGATACAGTTTAATTAGTGCATTACATATATTTGATATGTACGTTAAGTTACGAGAGTTATTTATTGGAAATTGAGTTGGGAACTCATTCCACTTAAGTTTATTAGTCAATTATACGATAACTGACTGAATAAATTTTACATCTTATTTTAATACGATTAAATAAGATATTATTTAGTGATTAATCTTTAATTCATTAAATTTGTAAAAATATTTTACGGATACTTTTCAGCGAAATTTAGTTTTAGTCGTGAATTAAATTTTCCGTGTCTAATTTAGAATTTCCGAGTTCGTATTTGGGCTTTACGCGAGCTTCCGAGTAAGTTACGTCTTAAGACGTTTTTGGGCTTTTCCCATATGTTTTCCACTTACTCCTTATACTCCCTCATAACCCTAAGCTCACCCTCATAAAATATCCTTCTTCTTCCTCACCAAGTAACCATCAAACCCTAACCTCCATAATTGTTCAAGCTTTAAATCATCGCTACTCCTTCGTTTCTCGCTCAAATTCACTCAAGTTCGTCTTATTCTTTCTCTCTCATCGTCCTCTATCTTAATTGGTAATAAAATTACTATCTTTCTCACTTTTCAATTTATCCGTCTTTGTCAAAGGTGAATTATATTCATCTTTTGTAGCCTAATTGTAGGTGGAGACCTTCAAGACCTCGACAAAGACTACTACTTAGTAGAAGAGGACCTAGACGAAGATTGAAGACGCGAAAAGGTAACGGTGAAGGGTTACTCAATATCATTTACGTGTTTTAATCTGTTTTCTATGTTAGAATGGTATTTAGAATAGGATTAGTAATCATAGGAATTGTGTTTGTTGATGATGGTTATTGTGTGTTGATAATTGTTGATGATTGTTGGTAATTGATGATAGTTATAATTTATTATTGAAGATTAAAGTGAAGTGTTGGTTCTCGGGTGAACTGTGGTTCCCAGCCGGGTGACCGGCCGCCGGTCCCCCTGACCGGCTGGGAACTCGCTGCATTTTTTATGGTTTTTGGTTTGTGCATGAGGCACCAGCCGGGTGCCCGGCCGCCGGTCCCCCTGACCGGCTGGCACCCTGCTGGAGTTATTTCGTATAATTTCTAAATTCTTAATTTATAATAGTTCGCATGGTTCGTTTATCGTATAAATTTACGTAATGACTTTAAATATTAATGTTTCGAATATATGATATTCCATTCGCTTGTATCGCATGTTTTGTGACGGTTTTTGGTATGTCCCACTTTGTGTCGATTTTACAGATGTTACGGTTTGAGCACTAATTTTCTATGTGCTTTGTACTCTTATTCCCTTGGCTACCTCTACGTTCGTAAGGCTGGAATGTCGGAACGGGGAGTGTATCCTTACTGCTTGATTACATGTGTTAGTGGGCATATGACGACGTTGTTGGGAGGCGAACGCTTGGCGTTGATCGACCCGGCCGTCAAATGTTGTATACTTGCGAGGTGGTGTCATTGCATGTAGCGTACCGCTTGTTGTGAGGCTTGTGCTCTTTTCCGCCTCTTTCGTGAAGGTTGACCGAATTTGGGGTACTCGGCGTCTATGATTGACCGAGTCTTGGATGCGAAATGTCATCGCTTGTCGTATCGGAAAATGGTTTATTCCGAGAGTCTGGCCAGGTTTAGACTAGGACCGGATATTTATATCGTCGTCCTACCAGGAGGAAATTAGTCTACATATACGAAATGTAATGAATCGTGTATGCGTTCAGGGCAATGTTTTATCCCGTGGATGCCTTTTAATCATACTTGCATGTACACGGTGCTAGTGCGTGTCATTTACCGTTAGAGATGTCGTCAACGTATTGTACGTTTGGATGGATGGTTATATGATTGATTACTTGTGATCTTTGGATGACTTGGCATAGTTTTTTTTGTCGAGTCTCAATCTTATCAAACTTATGCCGCTAACGGTGAGATGCAAGCCCTAGTGACTTTATGGTTGCCTAAGAGTGTCATCCCCGAGTCTTTCTATAATATGATGTTTACGGTTTTGTACTTCATGTATCGATATCCTTCTACTTTTGTATTTCCGTTTATGTACGTTTATTGTGGTATAGCTGGGAGAACCCGGAGTTACTTCTACTGATTGTGGCGTTCATGTTTTTCATGGATGAACAGGTTGCTTGATTGGATGGCTTTTTGCTTGTGGTATTTTGGGTTCGGGTGTGAGCTAGCGGGCGTTGGCCTGGATGAGTCACCTTTAAACGTTGTTTAGCTAGTTGCTAATAACTTTGATATTTGATAACATTTTGAGAGACTTCGTCTCTTTGTAGTATATTCTATTTTAGTTTGTATATATTTGACATTCCTCGTATTTTTATCTTAGCATGTAAAAAGTTTTAAAAACACCGTATTTTCCCCTATATTAATCACATGCTTGTATGTTTTATTTTCGCATTCGCGAGGGTTATTGTCACAACGACCTTGACTTGCATGTCACGCCCGTGAAAGGTATGTCATGCAAGGGTATTGGTTCTGCCTCTTATTTCACGCCGGTGACATGTATGTCACGCTTGTGACTTGGGTCGAGACAACTCTTCTTTGTTCTAAACTAAACCATGGCTTCCCCAAAATAGATCCACACACAAGTTTAACAACAATGAATGATTGAAACCAACAACATATGTGTAACCTTGCATAAGATTAACATAAAGTAAGCATATGAGATGGATTTAACATATGAATGAGTAATAAACACTTATCATGTGAAATCAACATAAAGAATTCATGTTTCACTAGTAAATACAACAATTAACACATAAAATACATATTGATATCGAGTAACCCATCACCGTTACCTCGATTAGCACTTCAAATCATTGATTCCCAAGAGAACTATCAACCAACATGAATTCCTTGACCCAAAATCTTCAAAATACATCTTTTCATGATAAATAAAGCGACAAGAACCCAAAAACGAAATATGGTAAAATAAGGTCTAAAAAGAACGTTAAAAGTTTCGATCTTTTATTATCTAGAAAGAAAGAGAATGGTGAGAGGATTTCGAAACATTAAACGGAATTGAATTACGTTAAGAGACGAAGAAGTTATGTCCGTCTTAAGTTTGAATCTAGGCACATGGGTTTTATTAAAAGTTGGAGGAAATAGATATTTTATGGTATGAAAATGAAGAGGAGGATGAGAGGAGAATATTGATATAAAAATCGTCAAGTTTCGTTGAGAGACGGAGAAATGGCATCCGTCTTAAGTTTAGGAAGTTATGGAGGTTTAATGGTGGTTTTTGGTTGTTGGAGGAAGAAGATGAAGGTGAGTATATTGCTTAAATTTTGAGGAGGAACGAGGAGGGATAGGTGAGTTTATTTTGGCGTAGAATCCGATTATGAACTCATAACAGACATAAATATGACGGTTTCTACCTAACTAAACTAAATTCTATTTAACATTAATTTAAAGCCACGAAATCATAAATTAACGAATTAAAATATTTTAACCAATAAAAGTAAAAGACGAATTTATTAAATTTACGATTTTAGTAAATTACTCGTTATTATAAAATTTATGGTGTTACAATCGCCCCTCCTTTTAAAAAGTTTCGTCCTCGAAACTTGAAAGCAGAAAACAAAGGTTAGAAGTACAGAAATTGGTTTCTCAAATTTGGCATCCTAAACACTTACAAGGAAACGATACTTCAAAAACACGACATTTTTTCAAAAGTGTATAAGAAACATTTTCGATGACGCCAGTCTCTTTCCGGGGAACGAAATAGCTCTTGTCGTGCATACAAGAACACTAATATTCCAAAGTGAAGACAAGGTAAAAATAAAAGCGTACGCTGATAAGTGCAGAACTAGGTATTAGGCGTCTCAAGTAACGAGTTCTAACATCTGACCAAACGCAAAATCTAGAATAAGAGTAACATAAATCCATTTTCGTAAAATGAAAGTAGAAAAATTCATTTCAAAGTTTCTTTTAAAAGTATAAATTCAAAACCCATCGTGAAAATTTAAAAATTTTCTCAAAGCGCAAACTCAAGACAACAAAATATTGCATACACATAAAAGTAACTTGAGCAGCACCGACACATTCACGGTAACAAAATCTACACACAACAAGCAGATAGGAATAAATCGAATTCTTAGGAATAGAAATGTCACGATAGAGCAACTAAAAAGGGTCAACTAGCATAACATTTCACCGGTAATAAGATCAAATACCCACAAAAGCTTATCGGAAGACCAAGAGCGGAATCAAGGATGAACTCCTAAGGGTAACAATTATATAGATGATCAAGTGGCAGGGCAACGACAGATGAAAGATATATATACAAAGATATATTTTATTCCCAAAAGAAAGCATGACAAAATAGATAAGAGATAAATGAACGGCAAAGCTTTCGCTCAAAGAGGGAGAAAGCCTAAGAACTGGGAAGAATACTAAACACTTCACTCTAGTACCAAAGTCATTATGATCAACTTCTCTGGCATTTTTGCCAATCCCAAACCATAGTCACATCTGTGACAACCCTCGCGAATGCGGAAAATATAAAACATACAAGCATGTGAATAACATAGCGGAAATATGAAGTTTTTTTAGAACTTTTATACATGCAAGAAGAAGTATACGAGGAGTGTCAAATATTACAAACGAAAGTACGAATTTAACTACAACAAGAGACGAAGTCTCTCCAAATGTTAACAAAGTAAAAGTGTTCAGCAAATAAGCTAAAATCGTCTAGAGGTGAAACTTCCAGGGACAACGCCCGCTAGCTCACACCCGAACCCAAAATAGCATAAGCAAAAAGCCATCCAAATCAAGCAACCTGTTCATCCATGAAAAACATGAACGCCACAGTCAGTGGGGAGTAACTCCGGGTTCTCCCAGCAATATCACATTAAACGTACATAAAAGGAAATACAAAAGATAAGCATGCATATATATATATACATGTGAAATACGATAAGAATAGATAGGCAATTCAATATATAATGATAAGAGTATATGTAATACAAATCCGAATCCATCAGGTTATACAAAGACTCGGGGAAGACACTCTTAGGAAACCGAATACGCTCACTAGGGCTTGCATCTCACCGTTAGCAGTATAAGTTTGATAAGATTGAGACTCGACAAACAAACCATGCCAAGTCATGCAATGATCATGAATAATCAATCATGTAATCACGCATCCAAATACAACAACACAAAGACGACATCTCTCACGGTAAATGAAACGCACTAGCACCGTGTACATAGCAAGTATGATTAACAGGCATCCACGAGATAAGCATTTCCCTGAACGCATACACGATGACATTTCGTATATGTAGACTAATTTCCTCCTGGTAGCACGACGATATAAATATACGGTCCTAGTCTAAACCTGGCCAGATTCTCGGAATAAACCGTTTTTCGATTCGACATGCGATGACGTTTCGCATCCAAGACTCGGGTCAATCAATAGACGCCGAGTACCCAAAATTGGTAGATCAATTCACGAAAGAGGCGGAAAAGAGCTCAAGCCTTATAACAAGCGGTACGCTACATGCAAATAACACCACCTCGCAAGTACACAACATTGACGGCCGGGTCGATCAACGCATAGCGTTCAACTCCCAACAACGTCGTCGTATGCCCACTAACACATGCATTTAAGCAGTTAGCCCCCTGCCCCCGCGAACCTCTGTTCCAGACCTACAGCGTCCAGCTTCACGAACGGGTTATAGGATAGCCACGGGAATTGAGAAACAAAGCACAAAGACAAAATAGTGCTCAAACAGACTCATTGTAAAAACCGACTCACAAGTGGGAACATATCGAAAACCGTCACAAAACATGTGATACATGCGAAAGAGATATCAAATATTCAAAACATGCATATTATAAGACATTACGTAAAATCATATGATAAACCGATCATGCGAACTATTATAAATTACGAGTTTTAAAAGTCAAGGGAAAACAACACAGCCGTGTTGCAGGCCGGGCAGGAGACCGGTGGCCGGTGGGCCGGCTCAGAACACAGGCAAAATCCCAAAACAGAGAAAAG
>JAIUZE010022523.1:0-14056 GCA_022085475.1 Heliosperma pusillum | reverse complement strand
TAGTATATGTGTTTGTTAAGGTTTGTTGATGATTGTTGATAGTTGATGATAGTTATTGATGATTGTTGAAGATTATTAGTGAAATAAGGTGATTTTCGTGTGAAGGGACTTCCCTGTATTTTCAATTGTTTTCATTTGTTGCTGAAGCGCCAGCCGGGTAGCCGGCGGCCGGTCCCTTGACCAGCTGGCACCCCCCTAAGATTCTTCTTCTATTCTTTCTTATACAATCATTTATAATAGTTTGTACGGTTCGTTTATCGTATAAATTTATGTAATAGCATTAAATATTCATGTTTAGAATATATGATATTCCATTCGCGTATATCACATGTTTTGTGACGGTTTTTGATATGTCCCCCTTTGAGTTAGTTTTACATATGTTATGATTTGAGCACTAATTGTTAAGTTCTAAGAACTCTCATTCCCCGGCTACCTCCTCGCTCGTTAGACTGGAATGTCGTAACGAGGAGATGTATCCCAAATGCTTAGATGCATGTTTTAGTGGAGATATGACGACGTTGTTAGGAGTCGAACGCTAAGCGTTGATCGACCCGGCCGTCAAATGTCGTATCTTTGCAAGGTGATGTCATTGCATGTAGCGTACCGCTTGTTAATGATGCGTGTGCTCTTTCCGCCTCTTACGTGAAGGTTGACCGAATTTGGGGTACTCGACTTCTGTGTTTGACCGAGTCTTGGATGCGAAATGTGTATTGCATGTCGAATCGGAAAATGTTATTCCGAGAGTCTGGCCAGGTTTAGACTAGGACCTTATTATTATCGTATCTTTATATATTGAAATGATTATTTATACTTCTCTTAATTCACATGTATATATATATATATATATATGTATGCTTCCACTTTGTATTACCGTTTAAGTATGTTATTTGTGATATGGCTGGGAGAACCCGGTGTTACTCTCCACTGACTGTCGCGTTCATGTTTTCATCGATGAACAGGTTGCTTGAATGGAGTTTCCTTGTTTTTGGGTTCGGGTGTGAGCTAGCGGTCGTTGGCCTCGACGATTCACCCCTACACGTTTCTAAGCTAGTTTTGCTAAACAACTTTGATATTTGATAACGTTTTGAGAGACTACATCTCTTTGTAGTATATTATACTTTAGTTTGTAATTATTTGACATTCCTCGTACTTTTCTTTTGCATGTTAAAAAAATCAAAAATATCGTATTTTTCGCTGTATAAATTGCATGCTTGTTATGTTTTATTTCCACTATCGCGAGGGTTGTCACAGTTGGTATCAGAGCCTAAGATGCTCCCGACGCACACACGTGAACCCTAAACTTAAATTACTTGACCTTGAAATAATGAATGAGAGATGGGTAGACTTAAGGACCTAAGGTGGTAGTCTTTAGTACGCTTGATTATTGTTAGGTTCTAACTTGTTTGTTGATTGTTTTAAGTGATGTTATGTATCCTTGGATCTACTATACCAAGAAGAGCCACGTATTGACTAGAAGGAGTATCTTTGGCCAAAGATTGAAGATTGACGAGCCTATTTGACGTGTACTTCTATCTCATCGATGATCTCTCTTACCTTTAGTGTACCTTTCCCCCTTCCTTCTATCTAGGTTCTTCTTTCTCTTCCAACTTGTTTGCCTCATGGAAATTACTGTTGATAGTTTTCTCCATCTTACCATTTGTACCCTCAACTTTCTCACGTGACCTTTTCTGGGAACCATACCCGTTGGTTGGTGGTCTATAAACCTTGGTCGAAAGAATTTTGGACCTTGTGGAATCTTAGTGTTGATTAGAACGAATTTGGGATTTGAGGAAAATGGTGTAGGTCTAAGTTCACCCCATAGTGGTGAAAGTTTTTAGCCTTGAGAAGAGTGTGGTAAAATATGTTTGATGATTTTAGTGTATAAATACTTGCCATGACTTGTGTGTGGATAGTTCATGGTATTCGATGGTGTAAGGTTGAATGAGTTGACTAGGACCTTTAAGCCTGTTGGTGACTCAATCTTCCGGACTTAGCAGTTTGATAATATTGGGATTGCCTCACGGATCATGTCTATGTTGGAATTAAGTAGAAGTGAGAAGTTTCGAATGATTCATGGAGGTGGAAAATGCATTTGGGGTAAGTGATGTCATATAGTGCTGTTGTGAGATTTTGGTATAGGTTTGATGGAAAATCATTTGGCTCTTTTGTTGGAGTAGGTGTCCTCCACAATAGTGCGCCACATAATAAATCTCATTAAGGAATATAATTGGGATATTTATTGACTATATATATATGATTAACGTAAATCAATAACGGTTGGCTGACTAGAGTTTGACGTTATTGACGGCGGTGATCAACTGATCCCTTTCGGTCACACCTATAGGATGAAATCCAAATATTAACCAATTATTTGTATATGATACAGTTGATTAGTCCAATACATATATTTGATATGTACGAGAGTTAATTGTTAGAAATTGAGTTAAGAACTCAATTCGATTAAGTTTATTTTTCAATTATGCGATAATTGACTAATAAATTTATATCTTATTTAATATGATTAAATAAGATTTAACTTAGTAATTAATCGTTAAATTACTAAATTAGTAGAGGTTTTGAGATAGAGGTAATTAGTTAATTATATTTACAAGGAGTTGTAAAATAATTAACTAAGCATTGTGGGACCCACTATATATTGATATAAATGGTAAATATCACTTAAATGTTAAGTACATATTTTTTTTTTTGGTACCAATGTAAGTATATAGATTCAATTAGTATTCAATTACAACCTTGTAGTTATGAGCCTACACATGACTCATCTAATACATGAGATAATCTAGTTACATCAACTTTAAAGCCCTACACCAACTAACATCCCTATTTGACATCTTCCCAAGCTTCACATTTAGCAATCTCAAACTCATATCCATTCTAATCTGATCCAAGAGGAACCTTGGACGAATAACAAAATGTTCATTCCTACATACATTTTTCTTGTTTGCCAAATACCATATTGCACTGCTGTAATCAAAGCCCAGCAAGTCTTCCTTTGAAATCCAGTCTTGTTTCTCATTCTCAACAGTCTGTCAGCCTTATAGAAAACCTGTGCATTCACTTGAATCCAGTGAGCCAAAATAGCATACCATTCCTGTGTGAACTTGCAATCTGCAAACAAATGTTGATGATCCTCATTCTGCTCACCACATAACAAGCATAATCTGTCATTATCTATACCCATTTTATGTAACCTATCTTTAGTAAGAAGTATGTGCTGCCAGAAGAGCCAGCTAATGAAGCAATGCTTAGGCGTATTAAGTCTGTTCCAAGCAATCCTGCACCAGTCCTTCCTATCATCATCATTGTTCTGTAGCCAGGAATAGCCATTAGAGATAGTATAAGGCTTAGCCTCATCCATCCATTCTCCACTAGACAAAGCAGGTAACATCATATTCTTCACATCACATATCTTCCTCCAAGCCCAGGAACTGTAATTTGAAGGGTACTATGTGTGCCAATCTCTTCCTTTAAGGTATACTTTATCTATCCACTTGATCCATAGATGATCCTTCTTTAAGGCTATCCACCAAACCAACTTCCCTATAGCTGCACAGTTCCATACTCTAGTATCAACTAAGCCTAGACCCTCATAGTCTTTACCTTTGCATAAGCAATTCCAAGCAACAAGGGGGGCTTTTGAATAAGTAGCAGCACCTTCCCAAAGAAACTTCCTAAATAAAGCCTTCAACTTATCCAGCACACCCACATGTAACACAAAAATTTGAGCCCAATAATTCTGAATTGTACTTAAAACAGATTTAACAAGTGTTAGTCTTCTTGTATAGGATATTTTCCTCTTGTTCCAACCTTTGATCCTTGCAGTCATCTTCTCCACTAGAATATTGCACTCCACTTTTGTGAGTCTCTTATGAGACATAGGAACCTCGGATATCTAAAGGGTAGAGAACCTTTCTTGAATCTAGTATGCTCCAGTATTACCATCTCAATGTCAGGTTTGACCCCATTCAATAGAATGTCAGACTTATCATTGTTAATTTGCATACCAGAGGCCAAAGAGAAATACCTGAACCCCTCCATAATCATGAAGATAGACCTCAATTCTCCTTTGCAGAAAATTAACAGGTCATCAGCAAACAGCAAATGGTTAAGCCTTAAACTCTTACATAAGTGATGGAACTTGAAACCCCTCGTTTGACTCACCACATTCATCAATCTACTCAGGTACTCCATGCAAAAAGTAAATATAAGAGGAGACAGGGGGTCACCTTGTCTAAGTCCTTTCTTACCAGGAAAGAAACACTGAGAAACTCCATTAATCACCAGAGAATAAGAGGTAGTGGAGATGCACTGCATACGCATTTTTATGCAATGTTGAGGAAAATTAAGGCTTGTTAAGACCTGCTCCACAAACCCCCACTCAATAGAATCATAAGCCTTCCTAAGATCAACCTTTATTAGGCATCTAGGAGAAGCAGATGAACGTGCATATAACCTGATTAGATCCTGGCCTATCAAAATATTGCCCATAATACTCCTACCCTTGATGAAGGCAGCTTGTGCAGGGTTAACAATCTCAGGAAGTATAGAACTCAGCCTATGACACAACACCTTTGCAATAATCTTGTAAATAGTGTTACAGAAAGCTATAGGTCTAAAATCCTTCACAAATACAGGATTATCCATCTTGGGAATCAGAACAAGATTAGTGCAATTAATTTGTTTCAAAATCTTACCTGAGATAAAGAATTCCTTAATAGCTCTGCAAGTCTCCTCTTGGATGATATCCCAGCTGGTTCTGAGAAAACAGCTACTGTACCCACCAGGACCTGGACTTTTGTCCCAAGGTATGGAAAATAAAGCTCTCTTTATCTCATCATTACTTGGAATCTGACACAACATTTGCCAATCCTCATTCTTCACCCCTAGACCAGACTTCATGACTCCATGACTGAACCCATCAGTCTGTCCAGCCATACCTAAGAGTTGTTTATAATACAACTCAAAGGCTTTAGCAATCTCATAAAGGTTGCTATAAGTAATCCCATCAATACCATCAATCCTAAACACTTTGTTCTAAATACTTCTTTGCTGAATAGCTCTATGAAACATGGCAGAATTTATATCCCCCTCCTTAACCCATTTACACTTAGCTTTTTGCCTCAGAAAATCCTCCTTAGCCTGTTTGAGAAGTAGGTAACTATTCCTTGTCTGGTATTCAATATCCATAAGGTTAGGACAAGTTGGGTTAGCTTGCAAATTCCTTTGGTTCAATAATAACAATTCAGATGCCACATAAGCATTCCTTTTAATATCAGAAAAAAGATCCTTGTTTAACTTCTTCAGACTACTCTTTAGAGCTTTAAGTTTTGTTACCACACAGAACATAGGAGTCCTTGAAACTGCCATCTGCCACCCATCTTGAACAATCCTCCTATATTCATGAACTTTACACCACATATTATAAAATTTGAATGGTTTAATTCTGGGAACACTAACAGTTCCTTCCTCGATGATGCAAGGACAGTGGTCAAAATCCCCTTCAGGACCATAGAAGGCATACTGATTAGGCCAAACTCTCATTTATACCTCATTAACCAACACTCTATCAATCCTACTGAAAACCCTAGTACCACTAGGCTGCTTAATATTCCATGTGAAAAAGGCACCAAGAGTCTTCATATCCTGTAGATCACTCAGACTTATAGCTCTCTGAAAAGGCAAAATCTCAGCATCCCTAACAGGTAAGCCAATCTTCTCACTAGCATATCTTACATTGTTAAAGTCTCCCAAAACAATCCAAGGATTATTATTATTCAACCTAATAATATCCTCCCAGAGCACAGTTCTATCGTCAGGTTTATTAAATCCATAAACAAAAGTACACATAAAGAAATCAGTCTCTCCTTGCCTGTTCACTTTAAGATGAATATATTGGGCAGTCATCTCAAAGGTAGACACCTGAAGAATTTGAGATTTCCACATAACCCACACCCTACCACCATTATGACAACTATGATTTGTAACATAGGACCACCCATTACAAACAATATTAACTACATTATTTAGAGACCCAGGTTTGACCCTAGTCTCTAGGAGCCCGAACATCTCAATGTCATTCTGATGCAAATACCATCTAATGTATTTCTGTTTATCCACATTGTTCAGGCCCCTTACATTCCACACTCCCATTCTAGTCATTTGGAGAGGAAGGCCCTGCCTCTCCACCTCCTTTATCCACTTCTATAGCAGACATACCCACAGCATTATTAAATTTTACAACAAAGTCCTCCTCATGCCCACCTAGAATTCTAGTTTCATGCCTAGTCATTTTAGTGATGATTCTAGCTGGAGTAAACAAGGAGCTATAGCTCATATTCAAAGGTGTACTAGCAGGTGTCACTTCAATCTCTTTCTCCTTCTGTGCAGATCTCACTACACCACTACCATCCTGCTGAGTTCTTGATAAGACAGGAAATTGAGTATGATCCAACAGCAAGGTAGGGTTGTCCTTCCTCTTCCATACTTGTCGTGGGTGAACATTCACAGGTTTAGTAGGTCCAGGAATCTTCCCTTTCCTACACACCTTTGAGGAATGACCTATCCCATTACAAATTGTACATGTGATAGGGACCCAATCATATTCAACCAAAACAGTCACTTCCTTGCCCTTTTCATCCTCAAACATGATTTTATCAGGAAAATTTTGATCAACCTGAACCTCAACTAACACTTTAGCAAAACCCAATAGATTCCTACACAGAGTAAGATCATCCACCTTGACATACTTCCTAATCAATGACGCTAACTTCTCAAGGCAAGCTGTACCCCAGAATTTCAAATCAAGACCCATCAGTTTAACCCATATAGGGACAGTCTTAACCTGAACTTTGGACATTTTCACATCAGCATCCCATGGTCTCAGAATCAATGGCTTCCCATCAAATAGCATTATACCTCTTTCATGAACCAGTTTTTGATGTTCATCCGTCTCAAATCGAATCATAAACAAACCATTTGGTAGAAAGGCTATCTTTGATATACTATAAATTTTCAGTTCTCTCCTTAGATAACCCTCCATAACCATTCTAGGTGGATTTGCCCCCATAACATATCCATATACAGCAGTATTCCAATAAGTAATTTCATCTTTAACATCATCTATCGAAAGCTTGAGGATATTACCTTTACTGGAAGAGGACTCATCCACATGTTCAGCAATTGGTGCTAATTTCCACTCCTGGGCACTACCATTACCCGTCTTCTTCTTCCTGGAACCCACAACTTGCTATCCAGCTTCCCGCTTATCAGCAGTTTTATACTCAGTGTTAATTTCCTTTATCGTGTTCGATACCTGTAACCGGGCCTCATTCAATAATTTGTTCACATCCATTTTAATTACTAAAAGATTACTACAATAATATGTGAGAGTAATAAATTTTGTCTATTATTTTACTAATTATTGTTAATGAAAAGAGTATGAGAGTTAGATCAGATTTTTGCCTTTGCACAAAACCCTAGGAATCCAAAGAAGGAGCTTTCTCTCTCCCCCTTTCTGTCTCATTCCTCCCCCGAAATATTTTTTAAACATAGGAATTCTTAATATTGGGAATTGCTTAGGCTAAAGACACCCATCTTTCGATATTAGTGTCAACCTTAGGTCGAGTCCTAGAGAACTTTCGTTATAACTAGAGTCGCCCTACAACACATGCTTAGTCTAATCCGATTCCGTGCCTTTCGACTTATAGAATGAATTAACAAATTTAATTAATGCAATTGGCCAAATAACAAAGATTAACAAAACAATACAAGCATGTGATAGAAACAATTTATCAATATTAGTTCATCCTTATTTTAACATTTACAAATTACTAATTATGCATGGCTTCCTTAATCCCTAGACAAATGAAACTACTCACTCATAATGATAATTAAACTAATACTATTTGATATAATAAACATGATGATGAATATGAAATTATAAATGAAAATAACTTGTTAATAAAATGTAGTACACTAGTGAATGACAAACTAACAATTCTAATGTAGAAAACAATGAAATTATGATTAACTAAATGTTACGATTAACTAAATGATTCGTAAGGTAAATGACGGAAATAAATACTAACATAAAACTAGAATTAGGATTACCGCAATAGAGAATTACAACTCGGAAATGAAGAACGAATAACCCAAATGGTTGAATGGAAAGATTGCAATATAACTTCAAAATGTAACCAAATGTTTGACAAAGTAATAACTAAAAGTTTAGCTAATTATAAAACTAAGAAAAACTTGTGTGCTTAAGCTATGAAAGATATGATTAAAGATGATAAAAGATGATAAAACGATATCCCTAAGTGTCGAAGTCCCTCTCCTTTATATAGGGAGAGGGACTTGAAACGGTAAAATTCACAGAAGCCAAACCCCGATCGGGGCCTCCAATATCCGGGTACATTAGCATAAATTCTCCATTTAATACTTAAGGAATCCTAAGCTATGCCTTTAAACACCTTAATTCTCCGGTTAATTGCATAGTTAAGGGTTTCCTTGAGCATCCAAAAGAGTATCCTATGCTTGAGTTGTGGACTCTTTGTTTTGGGCTTCATTTTTGGTTTTCTTTCATTTTCATTTCAATCCATTTCACAAATCTTCATGCTTGACTTGTCCTTCTCCTTTCAGGGTCCATTCTTGTTTCCCTTAGCTTGTTGGACTTTGATGCTTGCTAATTGTGTTAGGAAAAAGCTTCTAAATGCTTAGATTCCTACAAAACATAGCAAAAACGAGCAATGCACCTCGAACACGTAATTAGCTCATAAAAATACCAAACAAAGTGTAGTAATCATGTAAAATTGAGCTAAATTAGGGAGTAAAATCATATAAAAACTAGACATATCAAGGTGTGACTTTTAGGGACCAGTTGATCACCGCCATTAAAATGACAATAACGTCAAACTTCTAGCAAGCCAACCGTTATCGATAAACGTTAATCAACTGATAAGAATACTAAGTATACCCTGTGAACCTGTAAGAGATTTATACACGTTATCACACTAACTGCGGATGACACTAGCTCCAACATCTAGCTTCCGCGTTACTTGGAGTCTTAGATGATTGTTAAACATTATTTATTAATTTGTTATTGATTGGAATTTGTCGGATGGTATGTCATCCGTTTGAGACATGTATTGGTATTTAAACATTTATTAATAAGTATTGCTTCCTTTATTGCTTGTTGTGATGTTCACTACCTCGGGCAACCAAGATGGTAGCACTTCCATGTGCTAAGGGGGTCTTGTAAGGCACCTTGGTGTATGGGGGTGTTACACATAGTGGGTTGGAGTTGGGCAACGGTTGTGCGTGGGTGCCTGGTGATGGTAGGTGGCGGCTGGTAATGGTAGGGGAAAGGTAGGTCCGGTGGAGGTGATGGTGGCGGAGAAGGTGGATCAGGTGGTGTTGTGTACGTTTAGTTTTTTCTTAGTACAGTATTTTGGGGAAATGTGAAGGGTAATACGGTAAAAAAAAAACGTACTATAATGAGTAAAATGTGTACTGCGAAAATCAGCACCCTTAATTAATAGTTGTGTATAATTAATAAATGGTAGATGGATATTACGTTATGTAATTTTCACATTTGTATTTGTAAAAACTTTAATTGTACTTTGTAACAAAAATACTTTAAACAGTAGGCGTACAGCATACTGGATTACTAATATTGTACCAATAGATTGAAATCAAATTAGATTAGTTGCATGAGTTTTTTTAAAAGTTGTGCTATTAAATAAATTGAAAAGCATATCTATATTAATAAATGAAGCTTTTTTCGAGCGATATGAGAGTCTCCGATTTCGCTGAAATACTTAGCATAAATACATTAATATACTTGGTGTCGGGTATTTGTAAAGATAAATTTTATCAAAACAATGTAGGAGGACACAACTTCTAACGTGATCAATATTTTTGCTATTAGTTTTTTTTTAAAAGGGGGTCTTATAATAATTACTTTAACCCATAATGGTTATTTATGCGTAAGGTTGAATTTATCTAAAGTGATTAAATATCATTAAAAAATAGTCATTACTCGATAGCAACACATGATGTGAGTATATACTTCAATTACATTTCCATAAAATCTCCTACAAAAAATGCAATTATTAGTTAAATGAGTTTTGTTTTAGAATGGACAAAATAACTAAATTGAATTTAAGTCTAAAGTTATTGGAAAACATTATTTAAGCTGGAGAAGATATATTTATAAACTTTTCATAAGTCTATATAGGTAATTTAGTTGTGTCTTGCTTATAAGTAGTATTTTGGTGTCGTTTTACCCCATATTTAAACCATTATTTGACTCGATATTGTGTGTGTAATCGCTAAAAAAAACTAATTTAACTAATTATTTAGATTTTATTAGTTTTATTACATTTATTGCGAATCATTGTTATTTTTCGTGAAATTAGGTACTACTACTTAAGTGGGTTGTATATGTGGGATTAAATACTTTAACATATGTGGGATTAAATAATTAGTATTGCTAGGGTTGTAATAAGGTAATTAAGATGGGTACAAAATAAGGTAATTAAGATGGGTACAAGTCTACTTAAGTAATTATTGCTAGAGTCAAAGGGGATCTTAAGTGGGATTAAATGGGTTTAATTATTGTATTTTGTTAAGAGTAATTTTGTGAGTTACTTGTCTTTAATCTTATGCACACTCCATGTTTGATGAAATGCTTGAAGTGAAAAGTTGAGTCTTTCTCCATTTTTATTCACTACTCTTTAAAGAGAAAGCTTAGACTTGTAGTAATTAGACGACATGATTTTGATAGGATTGGCCTAATATGAGCGATAGCTTGCTTAGACCCGACCTAGGGGACCTCTTAGACCGAAAGGTTGAGACTTTACCTAGACTTGTACCCATCTTAATTACCTTATTTTGTATATGTTGAGCGTTGAATGTTTTCCTCTTGTCTTGTGCATTTAATATGTTTGTTGAATTGCTTAAATGAAAGTTTGGCATTTCTTATCGTGTAGACTCGTCATGGGCGAAAGCCCTTGACTTGTTTGTTGACCGCACTTGACAAGTGGGTTGAGAATGGCTAAGGCGAAAGTTTGGCTAGACTCGACTTAAGGACCTTCTCTCATTGAAAGATGGAGACACACCTAGACCTCATCCTTCGTTTCACTTCTCATTTTGTCTTATACTTGACCCCACCTACTTAAGTGAACCCGAGACCCTAGCCGCCTCTCCTCATTTGTGTTCTTTGTTTAGCTTATGTTTACTAGTTTTTAATTCATTAGCTTATTATTATCACTCACATTGTTTGTTTGACTAAACTAGAATAAAACCGAGACTTATAGTCTAACCCCACCGTCCTTTGTGGTTCGACCCCGACTTTCGCTATCGCATTAGTTGGGCTTTACAAATTGTTTTTGCTTGGGCGGTTCGCGACAAAACCGTCTCATCACTTGCCTCCTTAATTTTTTTTATTATGTCCCCTAAATACATTGTGCAGCAAATACCCCAAGGCCGGCCTTCCTTCCGCACTAATTTTAATGGTGTCTGAGACTTGTTTATTAAGTTTCTCTAATACATTACTTGCCTTATCCATTTGCATCGGTTTAATTTATACGAAACAAAAAAGATTGCCTAATAATCAACACATTATTAGTGTAAAAACAAATTTAAAGGTGTTGTAACATGAGAGATACCAAACTCCAAAGATAGGAGTATGTGAAAGATAGTTTTTTTTTTATTTTATATTCTAAGTCTGTATTTTGATTTAATCAGACTTCTAATGAAATTAGGAAGTTAAAGTTTAGACGTATATAATTTTTTTTTATTGAAAAAATTTATAATAGCTAAAATAATTACTCCTATTACTAACATTAGATTAAATCTTATCCTATCGTACATAGAATTATATAATACCTATCAACCAAACGTTAATAAACTTTAGGATCTATTCCATGTGCATTAATTATTAATTAGTAGTCGTATAGTACGATTTTTTTTGTTTCAAAGTCGGTCTTTATCTCTTATCAACCAAACGTTAATAAACTTTAGGGTCTATTACATGTGCATTAATTATTAATTAGTAGTCGTATAGTACGATTTTTTTTGTTTTAAAGTCGGTCTTTATCTCTTACATTTTCATTAGTATAATCAAACTCTTATTTCATTTATTATATTTTACATGAGTAATTTATTTTAATGCATTTTAGATAGTTTGTAAAAGTTGGAAACTTTAATATTGCCCGAGACTCGAATTTACCAAACAGTCAATTTTTTGTATGATATACTTCGTATTTTATTGTTAGTCTTACAAATATTAAATAAAACGATATTATTTATAGGCACGGGCAGTAAATCTAGTCTATATTAAATTTTGTAACCTTTCATATATTAGGGTGAAATGACTAATAACACACCGATATTTTAAAACGTAGTTTGTACTTTCGGTTCATTCTATACTAATATGTTTCTTCAAAACTCTTCTTACATACTTTGAACAAAGGTTTAAAACTGAAATGAATAGAAGAAGCAAAAGTTGTGTTATTATACGTGGCAATAAGGCAGAGCACGGATCGGATATCCGATCCGAAATCAACTTTTGGATCAGATATCCGATCTGGAAATAAAAATTTCACTATCCAATATCCGATCCAAAATACATCGGATATCCGACTTTTAATATCCGAAAAAAGCGAATCGGATATCCGTATATCCGATACCGATCCGACATCAAAAACATAATTTAGTTTTTCATAAATTGACTGAAATACAATCTCAAAAACTTAATTTTGTCATAAATCTGACGATGTACGTGTGGATCTAACACACAAAATCCGACAATAAATAGACCTCAAATCCCCAACTCAACCTAACAAAACTACTCGATTTCTACGAGTTTTACTGAGTTTTACAAAGTTATTATTCAACTATAGCCAAAACTAATTCATAGACTTCATACCCAGAAATATGATTAAATAATCTGGGTATTGTAGGACGCGAAATGCCGTAACAATAAAACAGAGATTTAGAAATACTGACTTAAGTAGTAGTGCCGTGGTAAAAAGCCACTGCCTTGAAAACTATTTCTCCGGTACGACCGTGGTGGCGATCAGCTAGTACAGGTAGTTCCCCAAGGATAACACTACAGTCTCCACGCAGCTCCGCCCACTCGGAACTGTGAGACTTGGAACTATAATAAAACTATACCCAGAAATTATCAGAACGGAAGAGAGTATTGAGTGAGAATGTGAGAGGAGATAGTGATTGTTGTTGTGTTTTGGAGAGCAGAAGGTTGCTGTATTTATAGGAAAATACAGCAACTCCAGCAAACCCTACTCACACAAAAACCGCAGCAGTAGCAGTAAGAGAGTGGACCTGTTAGTGCTCCTGAAAATCAGGCACTAACAGTCACTTTGACTGACTAAATCAACAGTCTGTTTGTTTTACAAAACAAAACAGACTTACTCTTACTCACTCGTCTCAGGCCCAAAAAGATAGGCATAGCCCGCCGCAGGCGATTGCCAAATCCCGGATCCCGGATCTCGGAACCGGGCCGGGCTCGGGCACGCGCGCGCGCGCGCGTGTGCGAGCTGAATTAAGCACCTCGCATAGTCTATACAAAAGACCTCCTTTACCCACTAGTGATATGTAAGGGAAGGAGTGTGTATATAAACACATACACACTTCCTTTCCTCTCCTATGTGGGATGGTAAGGAAAAAACTCAAAGGCATAAAAGCCCCTAACTTCCAACAATCCCCCACTAGGGGCGCCCGAGACAGAAAAAAGAAATTCCTGGGTAGAGGAAGGATTGGATACTTAGGTATCAATATCTTTCGATTTGAATTGACACTTTAGTGAGATGAGGAAACAACTTACTTACAGCGAGAGAATATCTTTCGATTTGAATTCCTAACTGAGCTTCGGTTGATACCCCCCACAACACATATCATACCTTCGAATTAAAACCGTTCCGCAAAAGTGCAACGCGCTCTTTTTCAGAGCGATGCGTTTAACTTGGTATTAGCAGACATGTTCACAAGACTTCTCATAGTCTTGTTATCA
>JAIUZE010022518.1:0-12911 GCA_022085475.1 Heliosperma pusillum | reverse complement strand
ACTCCTATGATGCATGTCTAAAGCACCTTGCTCTTGTCTTAGAGCGATGCCAAGAGTCTCATCTCATTTTAAACTCCGAAAAATGTCATTTCATGGTGACTAGTGGCATCGTTTTAGGACATGTAGTGTCGGAAAGGGGGGTTGAGGTGGATAAGGCTAAGGTTGACATCATAAAAACTTTACCTTATCCCTCTAACACCCAAGACATTAGGTCTTTTCTAGGACATGCCGGTTTCTACCGGAGATTTATTAAGGATTTTTCCAAGATTGCTAACCCTTTATGCAAGCTTTTGCACAAAGAAGCGGAATTTGTTTTTGATGACAAATATAGGAAAGCATTCAATGACTTGAAGGAGAGATTGGTCACCGCACCAATTATTCAAGCACCACGATGGGATCTTCCATTTGAAATCATGATCGATGCAAGTGACTATGCATTGGGAGTGGTTTTGGGTCAAAAGAGTGACAAGGGACCCCATGTGATCCAATATGCTTCTACCCTCTTGAATGATGCTCAAAAGAACGATTCCACGACGGAGAAGGAATTCCTTGGTGTGATTTATGCTCTAGAAAAATTCCGATCTTATCTCTTGGGCACAAAGGTGATCATCTACACCGATCATGCCGCCATTAGATACCTTGTGGCAAAGAAGGATGCAAAGCCAAGGTTGTTGAGATGGATCCTTCTCCTAAGTGAGTTTGATGTGGAAATAAAAGACAAGAAAGGGGTGAAGAATGTGGTGGCGGATCACTTGAGCCGGCTAAACCATGAAGGAAGACCATCATGCCTTCTTGAGGAGGTTGAAGGAGGTCTCCCTCATGAGTCACTTTATGCTATACAAGTGGAGGAGCCATGGTATGCTACCATGGTCAACTATTTGGTGACAAAGCGGCTCCCAAGCCATTTCTCTTCTCATCAAAAGAGCAAAGTCAAATCTGATGCCAAGTACTATACATGGGATGATCCTTACTTGTGGAAGTTTTGCCAAGATCAACTTGTGAGAAGATGTGTGCCCGAGAGTGAGATCCCTTCCATCTTACATCATTGTCATGACTATGCTTGTGGAGGACATTTTGGGCCACAAAGACCCGCTAGAAAAGTGCTTGAATGCGGTTTCTTTTGGCCAAGCCTTTTCAAAGATGCCCACAAATTTGTAAAAACTTGTGACCGATGTCAAAGGGTGGGGAATTTGACAAAGAGAAATGAGATGCCACAACAACCTCTTCTATATTGTGAGATCTTTGATGTGTGGGGAATTGATTTTATGGGCCCTTTTCCAAATTCCGGTGGTTATTTGTACATTCTCTTGGCGGTGGACTATGTATCAAAATGGGTTGAAGCAATTCCTACCCGCACCGATGATGCCAAGGTAGTAGCCATTTTCATTCAAGAGAACATATTCTCTCGGTTTGGCTTTCCAAGGGCTATCATTAGTGATAGGGGGACCCATTTTTGCAACAAGGTGCTTGGAGGCCTTCTCAAGAGGTATGGGGTGAATCATAAAATTTCCACGGCCTACCACCCACAAACAAACGGGCAAGCCGAACTCTCAAACCGTGAAATTAAAGGAATACTTGAAAAGACGGTGAATACGGATAGAAAGGATTGGAGTAAGAGGCTAGTTGATGCATTGTGGGCATATAGGACCGCTTTCAAAACCCCCATTGGCATGTCCCCATTCCGTCTCATCTATGGCAAGGCTTGCCACCTCCCCGTGGAGGTTGAGCACAAAGCCTATTGGGCTATAAAATCTTTCAACCAAAACCAAGATGAGAGCGGTATGCACCGGAAGCTTCAATTACAAGAACTTGAAGAAATTCGCCAAGATGCTTATGAGAACTCTTCCATCTACAAGGAGAAAACAAGGAGATGGCATGATGGAATGATAAACCGTCGAGTTTTCAAGGAGGGTGATAAAGTTCTTGTGTTCCAAAACCGGTTTAAGCGATTTCCGGGCAAGTTGAGGTCAAGATGGTTTGGACCTTACACCGTCAAGAAAGTGTTTACCCATGGAGCTATTGAAGTGGAGGGGCCCGGGGTTGGAAAGCTCCTCAAAGTGAATGGCCACCGTCTCAAACATTACTTCCAAGGATGTGCCCGGGAGGGGGAAGAAGAGGTCTTGCTTGAAGACCCCGTTTATCAAAGTTGAAAAGCTTGAAATAGCTAAGTCGACCCATCGACTCTAAATAAACGGCAAACCGTGTACATACTCTATCCTTGTGAATATTTCTTTGAAGTTTCTTTGTTAATTCTTAGCATTTGAGTTGTTTTCAATTAGTTAGACATTGCATCAAACAAAAATTTTTGAAGTTACTAACGGTTTTGTGAAGTTTTGCGAGTTTTCGGCCGCCTCGGGATGCGTGCCACGGATAAAAAGTTCGGGAACCGATGGAATTTGGATATTGGAGGTTATTATGGGCCATTGGAGTTAAAATGCAAGTATGGAGGTGTTTGGAGCACTTAGCAAAAATTTTGCTAAGTGCAAAAGCTAGAACCACTCGGCAGTGAAGGATGCAGCCTGCGTCGTAGGACGCAGCCTGCGTCGTGACGACGCAGCCTGCGTCGAAAGCAGATTTCAATAATTTTGCTCTCCTTTTGCCCGAGTTCTTCATAAACACAAAAGCTCATCTTCATCTTTCAGCTTTCACGAAAAACACCCCTAACCCAACCCCAATCCCTCAAAAATCCATCTTTCTCACTCAAATCTTCCAAAACTTTCATCAAAATCAATCCAATTCTTCTTCCTAATCATTATTCTACCTTCAATAACCCCAAAATCAATCTCAATCACTCAAAATCTCAGAAAATCCGTTTTGAAAACCTAGATTTGTTTTCCTCAAAATCGATTTTTCGGGTCTTTTGCTGGGTTTTTAAGGTTGTTTGTCGGATTCCCTACCTATTCTAATCATCAAGGAGCTTGAATCTTGTGGAAAAGCAAAGGTATAATTTCATACTCAACTTTTTCATTGTTTTTCAAGTTTTTGCTCGAATTAGGGATAGAATTAGTCTTAGGTTGAGTTCCCCCTTCCCTTGATTGATTGTGTAGTTAGGATTGGACAAAGTTTTCTGAGTGAGGTAAGAAAATTCAACAAACACTAGCTTCTTGAGGTGTAGAAATTGTTGCACACCAAGTGTTTGTTGAATTGCTTGAGCGAAAAATCTTTCGAGTGATTGCTTGTTATTGTTGTAGTGTGTTGTTTGTTAAATTTTGCAGAAATGGCACCCAAGATCTCTAAATTGTTTGGCAAAGGGAAAAATAAGAGGGCCGTGGTGAGTGAGCCCGACACCGAGGTGGAAGCGGTGTTCATGGGCTATGAAAGGTTGCCAGCTCAATATAAGAAAATTTGGGATCAGATAACCACTCACCCTCTTGTAGCCACCAAATTCTTTTGCCCAAAAACCCTCCATGCCTTAGGCATGTTCAACTTGACAAGGGACATGCTAGCTAAAGTAGGCTAGAGGCTTATCTCGAGCCGAACTCCTGGGATTACACCTATAGGAGTTTCGCATACGATTTTCTAGCAACCTTGTCGGAGTTGGATGTGCCCAAAGGTGAGGAGAAAGCCTACCGATTCCGTTTGAACCAAACTTGGCATAATGCCCCAACTTCCGAAATCCGTCAAATCCTGAAAATCACCAAGCAACCCGAAGACATTAGGTGCCCCAGGGGCAAAATGCATTTGATGTGGGATAACATTGCCAATGACCACGACCCATCTAAAGATGCCAAACTTTCAGCCATCACCCACCCCGTACTCCGCCTAATCACAAGATTCCTTACCACTATTTTCAACTCCGCGGGAGAACCCACCAAAGTGCCGGAGAATATCCGGCTATGTTTGTGGACTATGCTTCCGGAGGGGGTAGGGATCCCGGATTGGGCCGATTTGTTTTTGAGGGCTTGCATCAAACATAGGCAAAAATCTGCTAGGGCAAGCATCCATTGTGGGGGGGTGATTTCTTTCTTGGTAAGGCATTATGAGGGGGGCATTGGTAATGATCAAGCGGTGAACATTTGTAGGGGGTTGACGAGGTACAACCGTCTTGGGCTAGAGGAAGTGCATATGTTTAAGACTAGCAAAGAGCAACCCTTGAAGGGGTTTTGGTTGGGATGTGACGGGCTAAGCTACATGAAGTTGCCAAGACCTCAAAACAATCCTTTACCTAGAGGACCCGCGGCATGGGATTTTATTTGTCCTAGGGAGGAAGTTTGGGGGTAAGTAGTGCGGAGGAAAAGGAGGTAGAAGAAGTGCCTTTGAGGCAAAGAAGGAGGGTAAGGAGAGAGGGTGGTGAGGGAAGTGAGCATTTGAGAGAGGAGATCAAGATCCTTGCAATTGAGCAAGGACCTTCCCAAATCACAAATTTTGAACAACAACAACAACAACAACAACAACAACAACAACAACAACAACAACAACAACAACAACAACAACAACAACAACAACAACAACAACAACAACCACCACCACCATTCCATTTCCAATCACCATTCCAAAGCCACCATGATACCGACACCCCCATGTTTGATGCGGAGGGTCGTTCTAGCACACCCGTGGAGCCATGGCAACAACAAATGGCTAACTATTTTTCTAGCACCAATGACGTCTTGGCGCACATTAGTGGGAGGGTGGATGCCTCAAACACTTGGCAACAACTACAAGGAGGTAGGCTTGAGACTTTGGATGATTGGCACAATGTTGTGGAGGAGAGGGAGAGATTGAGAGCGGAGGCCGAGAGGGCTCAAAGTGAGGAATGGAGGAGGATGCTAGACGGGCAAGAGGAAGCCCGCCTATGGAGAGAGCAACAAGATAAAAGATGGTGGGAACAAAATGAAATGTGGGCCACCCAAAATGCTTGGAGGGAGCAAGCTACAAGCCACTTTAACGTTCAAAATGAGCGCCACCACACCTATCTCCAAGACTCCTATGAGGATGCGGTGGCACAAGAGGACGTCTATGGCTTAGCTAGCTCTTTCTTTGGGATGTCCATGCAACAAAACCCGGACTACCCAACTCCATACACTCAAGAAGTCCTTGATGAAGGCATGGAGCGAAGAAGAAGGATTAGAGAAGTAAGGGAAAGGAGGAGAAACCGAGGAGGTGCCTCGGGTTCTTCTCATTTCGATAATTGATGAGGTAACATTTTTTCTTCTCTCCTACAATGAGGACATTGTGTATTCTAAGTGTGGGGGAGAAGATTGTACATAGTTAGTTTTGTTTTGATGCCTTGTATTGTGTTTGTTTTTATTTTGAAAAGAAAGAAAGAAAAAAAAAAAAAAAAGAAGAAAAAGAAAAGAAAAAATCGAAAATCCCGGCTTGGTGAAAACCCACAAGGGTGAGCACCTAGGCAAGATTGGGAAGGTGGCCGAGGACGGAATGAAAACCCGAAAGGGCATTCCGGGCAAAATGAAGAATCGAGTTGCGAGCCACCAATGAGAGGAAAGGAAAAGCTAAGGTGAAAACCCGAAAGGGCACCTTAGGGAAAATGAGGGATTTTCAAGAAAAAAAATGGAAAAATGAAAAAATGAAAAAAAAAATTTGAGCATAATTCTTCCTATGATGAGGATTTTGGAGGAATAAGAAGGGAGTGATAAGGAGGAAATTGGAAGGAGGCTAGTTTAGGACCCCTTTTATTTTTGTTTTTGAGTCACAAAACTTGGTTTCAAATTGGTGGATTTATTTTGATGGGTGCTTGGTTGTGCAAATTTTGAAGTTTGGGGCCAACCAAGTAACCATGATTTGCATTAGTGGAGTAATAAGGGGGTGGTATAAGTAGTGGATTTGTATGGAGTTTGATGATGAAGACCATCTCGCTATGCCTTGGGATAAGGCAAAGATGGTCATACTACTTTATTGGGAGCTATAAGGAGGGAGGAGGTGATTTGAGTCGGAGTAGGTGGCATGTCGTGTCTTAGTCTTGAGGGATGATATAAGGAGGGGGAGTGAGAGAAGAGTGTCACAAGAATTGAGTCTTTTTATTTTGTTTTTGTCATGGGTGGATTGTTTAAGAGGGAGTATAAGAAGGGTGTAGTGAGGGAAGAGAGGTCAATGCCTCCACACACACTGTGTTGGGCTCGTGTCATTTGTGCTAATCTCGAGTTTTACTCGGGACGAGTAAAAGTCCAAGTGTGGGGGTGTTTGACAACGTCAAATATTGTCGTGTCTAGTAGTAATTTTTAGAGTCTTTCGTTCTACTTTTTACGGGTCATTAGCTTTGTCTTATGTTAAATTTAGTTTTTGTAATAATGTTAGTATTTAGTATTTTAAGTCAATTTTGAGAGTCAAATCCCGAAAGTCAATGAAAGTCAAACCCGAAAACCCGAGACCCAAAAACCCGGAAATTGGAGTGGGCTAGCAATGAATCACCAAGGTATGAATGTAACAACCCGTAATTTGAAAGACCGAAATTATATTTGAAAAATAATAAATTTATTTTATTTTAATTTATTACGATTTATTTGAATTTATGATAATTTAATATAATTATTTTGAATTTATTAGGAATTAAAGAGTAGATTATACGGTTTAAACCCGAACTTCATTTAACTATTCCCGAGTCAACTTAAGTCCCGAAACAAACCCAAAACCCGACTCCTATAAGTGCCACACGCCCAAAGCACCTTTTTCCCTCATTTTAGGGCTTTTGATTACTTTAATTAAACTAATACAAATATCTAAGATATTTGTAACTTTATCGATCTGTCAACTTAAATTCCGCAACAAATCGCTTAAAAACAGACCCGACATCTACCTCTTCCACACGGCTCTCCTCTCTTCTCTAAGGATTAGATATTTTCATTAAACTAACATAATATCTAATAATATCTAGATATTTGATTAAACAAACATAATATCTAATAATATCTAGATATTTACCATAATATATTTATAAAACCCGAGTCAATCCCGTAACAACAAGTTCAAAACCCGACTTCCGTTTATCCTCTATATTACACGGCCCAACCTCCCCTTTTACTCACTACTTATCTTTTTATTTTACATTAAATCAACTTAATATCTACTTAATACCTTCTTTAATATAATCATAATTGTTCTTGGTGTTCTTGATCGTTCTTGAGCAAAATCGTCACAAAACCTTCGTTACTTGGCCAAATCCATTCTAAATTATATTTCTAGAGTCTCCTCTCCGCTCTTCATCTCCATGTACGTTTCATTTTCAATTCCGACAAAATCGTTTTCAACACTTTAATTGTTGAAATCAAGTTTTAATTCTAATAATGTTATTTTTGTCATTTCTTATAGGAGAAGATTATGAAGACGAGTTTGGTGACTCGTATATTTTAGAAGAAGATTAGTAGACGGGTTTTTAGGTCTTATTTTGGTGCTACTTGGTTTTGTGCTAGCTAAGGTAACGATTACTGAGTTACTCGACGAATTAATGTCACATACTTTTGCTTATGTTATTGTTATTTACGGTTTTAAGTAGTAACATGCTAGGTTGTTATTATTATTAAGTTTTATGAGTTTTTAACATATTTTGTGTTTTTGACATGTTGGATAATTTGTTCATAATCATAATTTTTGTATGAATGATGGTTGAATTGGTTGTTAAAATGGAGGGTTGTTAATTAAAACATGTTAGGAATAAATTTGGGGTTGTTGTTGGTGGTGGCCGTGTATGGTGGCCGAGAAACAGGCCCGGTTCAGGCCGGTCCAGGCCCGGTCTAGGTTGGCCCGTTATTTGGCCCTTTGGGCTTGAGTCGATACTTGATTGTTTTGTTGTTGTTTTGACGGGTTTTAAATATGTTAAGCATGCGGGAAATATTAAGAAAACGATTTTAGAAATGTTGACCAAAACCGGCCCAAACCAGCCCGTGGGCCCAGTCCAGGCCCGGTCCAGCCCATGACCGTGAGCCCTCCTTTGGGCTTGTGACGGTTTTTGAGTTTAGTGTTATTATTATATCATGTTTAGTAATATTTAGCAAGTGGGAAATTTTAATAAGTAAATTATTTAATTAAACGGTTTTCATAATATTATTATTTCTCACATGTTAGAAATTATAGCATGAGATTGTAGTTTGATTTGATATCCTTTAAGTCAAGCTGGTTTCGTAAGAATTAATAATTCACATGTTAGAAATTAAAATAAAATAGCATGAAATGAATATGATGTTCTTATGTTCAAGCCTAAATGGCTAAGACTCTGTTTCTAGCCGGTTTGACCAAACGGGTTTGGTCAAACTACGATCTAGTCAGCCCTGTTTTGACTGATGACCCGTCGCGGGACTCGGGTCGGGGATTTGTCTTCAGGTAAGGTTTTATTTAATGAAAGAATGAATGAGCCTTAGTAGATATGAGGCGATATGATATTTGAATGTGATTTATATGCAATTAGTCACATGATAGGAAGTTTTTCCAGTGACTGTTTAATTGTATTATATATGTCGTGTTGACTAAGTACCCATAGAGAATTATGATTATATGGCGTCTTGACCATTCTAATTCTAAATGAGTACCTTGGACCATGACATTGATAGGCCTTACTATCTTTAACGAGTATATAGTTCACCGCTTGATAGCTTTTGTGTCACTGGCCTGGGATTTTGATACCAAGCCGGGGCATGGCTGCCTAATTGCTTCCACTTTGGGAATGGAGCCAGCTTAAGTACTAGCCAACTATGCTTAGGGGGTCTCCTAGTAGAGATTCTCATGTACTTTTGGTCATGAGACAGGGAATGGGTTAGCTGTTGTCGCTAGGTCTGATCAGTCTAGGACTAGGATGTTTTCCTACCTTGTGGTATAGCCTAGAGTTACAGAAGTCGACTATTGACGGTGCTAAGAACTTATGCCTGTTTGTAGAAGTATTTGTCTTTCATGTTTGTATGATTCTATGAATTTTAGAAGGTGAGATGCAAGCCGGCTACGGTTGATAGAGTTTGGATTACCGGTTGTTAACTGATTCACATGATAGCTTGTATGATTAGGGTTGAGTTGTATCCAGGCCATGTTTTAAATGTAACCTCTGAGCTGAAATACTAGCTTCCCTACCTCGTGGTATAGGTTGTTAACCGATTCACATGATAGCTTGCATGAGTAGCTTATCCTTCATATGCTAGGTTATATGTTAGTTATTTGTTTCATAACATGAAAAGCATATCGTATATGTTAAAGCTTTGTATTTTCCATATACCTCTCTTTTATGTTATTCATGTTTTATTAAACTCGACATTTCGTGGCTGGGAGAACTCGGAGTTACTCCCCACTGACTGTGGCTTCCGTGTTTACATTTAATGCGGTTGGCAGGTTTGTGATGCAAAGATTGGGTACATTGACGAGCTAGCGAGTGAAGTATTACCTTGGACCTATATTCGGTTCTTAGGATTGTATTATTTTAATACACTCTTTTATTTCCGTATTTATTAGGGAGATATGTCTCCCGTTTTGGATACTTCTTATGTATAATATTATTTCCTTTTTTGTTATGAACCTTTTTCTTTAAGACACCTTTGTTATGATGAATATATTTAATAGTAGGTTCCGGTTTTAAAATTTACCGATTTTCACTAAAGTGAACCTATTAAAAACGTATTCTCATCTTTTATTTATTTAAATTACTTGTTTATCTTTCCGCAAATTCGAGGGTGTCACAGTTGGTATCAGAGCATTTCGCTCCCGACGCACGTTTGTGTACCCTATTATAAATAACTTGACCTTAATAAAATAATAAACTTGTGAGATAGAATGGTAGGATGGGTAGATTAGGATTTATGTTGTAGTCTCTTTGTGCTTGCTAAATGATAAGTACTAATCTGTGTTTTTCTTTTGCAAAGATGCCTCCGAGAGTTGACAACGCGATCCTAGAAGCTCTTACTCTTATTATACAGAATCAGCAAAATCAACAAAATCAACAGCCGAATCCTATTCCTAATCCTCCTCACGACCATGAGAGACCCGGAAGTTATACATGGGTTGCTTCACAACTGTCTAGGAGCAAAGCCAAAACCTATGGTGGTGAAGTGGATCCCATCGAGCTTTCGGAATGGATACGGGAAATGGAGAAGAACTTTTCTCTATATGATGTTCTTGAAACGGATAAAGTCCGTCTTGCTTTCCACTTCTTAGTGAAGGAAGCTGATCAGTGGTGGTCACTTACTGGCCCTACTTCTAAGTTGGAACCTGGTTTTGGTTGGACTCGTTTCCGTGAGCTATTAGAGATGAGGTTCTACCCTGATGAATTGAGGCAGCAGAAACTGAAGGAATTCATGGACTTCAAACAGGGAAGTCTCTCAGTTCAGGAGTTCACGACCAAATTCAACGAGTTGGCTCATTATGCCACTCGGCTTATTAAAATGGAGGAAGACA
Source organism: Heliosperma pusillum (assembly GCA_022085475.1). Classification (NCBI taxonomy): domain Eukaryota; kingdom Viridiplantae; phylum Streptophyta; class Magnoliopsida; order Caryophyllales; family Caryophyllaceae; genus Heliosperma; species Heliosperma pusillum. The sequence continues at coordinate 2,588 of JAIUZE010022518.1, read as the reverse complement.
AGGCATTCTTTTACCTGGGAAAACTTTCTCCTCAGGTGAAGGGCAAGATCAGTAGGGGTTCTACTTCCTTTGTCTCTATCTACAACGATGCTATATGGGCAGAGAGTTCAATTCGCGAGATTGCCGAAGAGGCTCGTACCTCGTATGTTGCCCCTAATGCTTATGGTAAGAGACCGTTGTATCCTACTTCTCGACCTTCCTTTTCCTCCTCTTACTCAAACAAGAGGAAGAATTTTCAGAGTGGACAAGCAACTCAGAGTAACCGTCCATTCTTCCCGAGCAACAACAACGATCTTAAGGGTCGTATCTGTTTTGGGTGCAAGATGCTTATGCATCCCGGTATGGGCTGTTTCAACAAGCCAATTGTGTGCTTTACTTGTCAGAAACCGGGACACAAATCTAATGTATGTCCTGATAAGAAGAAGACAGCTTTTACACCAGCTACTTCTGGGAGACCGAAGGGTCGAATTTTCATCATGAGCCACGCTGAGGCTGATGCTCAACCAGACATTGTGACTGGTATGTTTTCAATTTATGAAATACCGTGTTTAATTTTATTTGATACGGGAGCTTCTTTGTCCTTTATTTCGATGAGACTATCCGATAAATTACCTCTCAAAGCTTCAATTGGAGAAAGTACTCCTATATCTTTACCGTCCGGATATGTGTTTTCATGCTCTTATGTTCATTCGGACATTCCTATATCAATAAACGGATCTACTTTTCCGGCTAATCTCCTTCGGTTCCCTCTTAAAGAATTTGATATCATTCTGGGCATGGATTGGTTATCTACATATTATGCTCGATTTGAATGCCGTGCCCAGAAGATTATTCTCAAAAGTCCTTTAGGTACCCGTGTATCCTATCAAGGGGTTCGAAAACAGACCACTGTGAAACTTGTTTCGGCTATGAAGATGGTAAAAGCTATCAAGAAAGGTTACAAAGCTTTCTTATGTGTTGTGACTATTTCTACCACTTCGTCTTTGCCTTCATTGGAAGATGTGCCAATTGTTCAAGAGTTTCCAGATGTATTTCCCGATGAATTACCCGGGATTCCTCCTGAAAGAGATGTAGAATTTTCCATTGATCTAGTTCCTGGAACTGGACCAATTACTAAAGCTCCTTATCGTATGGCTCCTTCCGAATTGAAAGAGTTGAGAATTCAACTTGATGATTTGATTGAGAAAGGCTTTATTAGGCCTAGTGCTTCTCCTTGGGGTTCTCCCGTTCTCTTTGTGAAGAAAAAGGATGGTTCTATGCGACTTTGCATTGATTATCGTGAGTTGAACCGTGTCACAATCAAAAATAAATATCCACTTCCACGTATTGATGATCTCTTTGACCAGTTACGTGGTGCTTCAACTTTTTCAAAGATTGATCTTAGACGGGTTATCATCAAATTCCCGTTCGTGAAGCAGATATTCCCAAGACTGCTTTTAGCTCGAGGTATGGTAATTTCGAATTTAAAGTGATGCCATTCGGTTTGACTAACGCTCCAGCAATACTCATGGATCAGATGAATCGTACCTTCAGCGAGTACCTCGATAAATGTGTTGTAGTATTCATTGATGATATTTTGATCTTTTCTAAATCTAAGGAAGAACATGCTGATCACCTCCGAACCATTTTAGGTGTTCTTCGACGCCAAAAATGGTACGCTAAGTTCTCTAAATGTGAATTCTGGTTGCCCGAGGTATCTTTCCTTGGTCATGTCATTTCAAAAGACGGTGTTATGGTCGATCTAGCTAAGATTGAGGGCGTGGTGGAATGGAAGAGTCCGAAAAATGTGTCCGAGATTCAGAGTTTCCTTGGTTTAGCGGGTTATTATCGTCGGTTTGTGAAAGATTTCTCTAAGTTAGCAAGACCGATGACTCAATTGCTAAAGAAGGAAGCAAAGTATATCTGGACCGATGAATGTGAAAATGACTTCTTGGAATTAAAGAAGAGATTGACTACCGCACCGGTGTTGACCTTACCAGATGATGAAGCTGATTATGATGTTTATTGTGATGCTTCTAAGCATGGTTTGGGATGTGTCTTAATGCAGAATAGAAAAGTCATTGCTTATGCTTCTCGACAACTCAAGATTCATGAAGTGAACTTGTGACACCCTCAAATTTACGGAAAGAAAAAAAAATTATTTAAATACATAAAAGAAATACGAGAATACAATACGAAGGTGTCATAAAATAAAAAGGTCATTACAAAACGGAAATAATATTCTACAAAAGAAATATACAAGACGGGAGACATATCTCCCGTATAAATACGGAATAAAAGAGTGTATAATAATATACAAACTATGAACCGAATATAGGTCCAAGGTAAATACTTCGCTCGCTAGCTCGTCAATGTACCCAAGTATGCATCACAAACCTGCCAACCGCATTAAATATAAACACGGAAGCCACAGTCATTGGGGAGTAACTCCGAGTTCTCCCAGCCACGAAATGTCGAGTTTAATAAAACATGAATAACATAAAAGCAATGTATATGGAAAATACAAAACCTTAACAAATATGATATGCTTTTCATGTTATGAACAAATAACTAACATATAACCTAGCATATGAAATCTATCATGTGAA
>JAIUZE010022513.1:0-28387 GCA_022085475.1 Heliosperma pusillum | reverse complement strand
GACGGATTTCAACTAAATCCATCTCCTAGTCCCAAGATAACGCTTATCTCGTTGAGTCCAATCCAATTTTAGCTTGTGATCGTATCACCCTACTTACCCGAGGTAAAAGGGGACCCACGAGCGTGGTAGCCCTAATGAACACGGGATTCATAGGTGTTATTAATTGGTAAGGCTAATCTCAATTTTTAAATATGTGAGAGATCTTGTCAATTTAGTTATTTATTCCCTATAAGTGAACTAAGTCGGTGAATTGTGAATAACGTTGAATTGACAATAACGGTAAATAAAATGCATGTGTGACGATTTTGGCATGAGCGGAAATAAAGCAAGCAACCAAGCAACAATAAAATCCTAGTATGGCCACCTATCTAATCAAAATTAACTAGATAGTTACAAATTCGGAAACCAACTCCTTGGTCCCTTGCCTCTTCACTTGGAACACCTTCCAAAATGGCACCGCCTTGAGGGAGTCACCGGTCTTCATAAAAATAATTACAAATATACAAATTCCTATTATACATTTATTCTATAAAATAAAATTATTAAATTATACAAACCAGCGATACGAGATCGCAGTAAAATTACAACCAAACCGTTATTCCCTTACATTACGGGTAATAACGATAAAAATAACTAGGCCATACTAGGTACAAAATTTGCATAAATTATTAAATAAATGACATTCATTCATTCAATCATAAATAAAATAAATTGCTAAAAAATTCATGCCAAAATCGTCCTAAATTCATTCTTGCTCATCGTAGCTCGATTTTTTCCGGGATTTATTGATTTTTAATCATTAAAAATCACTATCAACATTTAAATCTTATTTAAATTCAAACTAATTAACTAAACAGATTTAGAACTCAAAATTAGTAACTACTAATTTTTGTGGTCATTAATTAGTTCGATTTGATTTCATTTGCTAAATATTACGGTTTAATCATAACAATTATGAAATAAAACCAAAATAAAATATAAACATCATAAAATTTGAAACCAAAAATTTTGTACATTCTGGAACAATTCCAGGAACTAAAAAAATAAAAAAACATTTGCTCAAAAAAGTTAAATTAATTTTATGAACAAATAGCTTTGTATTTAATGGTTTTATCAAATAAAAACATTAGATATAGTACAATAGTGAAACAAATTATGAAATTTCACCAAGAGTATCAACATCAGAATGTCAAATGTAAAAAAAATTTTCAAAACCATAAATGGACGTTTCAATTTTATGAACATCATAATCTCATATTATCGACTTTTATCGTATAAAAATCAATGAACATGCAATACATAAGTAAAAATCACGAAATTTTACATAAAATATGTAAGAAATTCATGTGAGATCATACTAAAATTTCATGGCCAGAATCAACATGCAACTATTTTTAATTAACTTTTAACTCATAAAATGCATGTTAACTCGGTTTAAACGCCAATAAACAAAATAAATAGCAAGTTAATCCCTTAAATCACGAAATTTAACCACAAACATTTTGAGGTCATTAGGTATACATGCACCAAAATCTTTCGTCAGAATCGTATTTTAACTCAAAATATTTGATTTATTAGTTATCTTATAACTTTAATAAAAATGTCCAAAATGAACATGCATGCTACAAGCTAGCTCTGATACCAATTGAAAGTCCATAGACCTTAATTAGACTCCTCTAATTAGTTTCTAAATTACTTGTTAATTTAGTATTTAAAGATCTATGTAACATGCATGCAAATATAAAGACATTTATATAAAAGAAGAAATTTCCTCACATTGATATGGAAATATAAGGGCACAACAAGAACTCCTTCTTGTTGTTATTGAGCTAATAATATGGATGACTACAAACAATCTCCAAAGTAGAAGATCTCCTCTAAGTTGCACCAAGATTAACCCAAATAATCTACCCTTATTATTAACTAGATAATAAGATAGATATTATACTACTAATATTATGACTATATTACTAAACTAGTAATACTTAGTAAATATTAGTGTTTGAGAGTTTTAGTAAGAAGATGAGGTTTTTGAGAGAAGTAAGAAAACAAGCACAAAATGAAGTAGTAATAAAATGAACACAAATGCTCATTTTATAGGCCATGAGGTCGGACCACATTGTCCACAAATGGACTATTATTTTGTTTAATTTGTTCACATGCATTAGAGTGGAGTGTTGTAGAACAAGTGATGATTATTTCTACTTGTTATGTCACTTTCATTTAGCAACTAAAGAGTATAAACAAGAGCAACAATCATCACTATTGTAACTACACTCTAACCGGCCACAATGGCCTAGTTAGGTCCATTTTGATTTTTGATATTTGTCTCACAAATACTTATTGATCATATGGTTAATTATCTTGTATAATTAAGTTTTAATTTGATCATATAACAATTATATGACTCAATTAAATAAATAATATGTACTTAACATTTTAAGTAATATTTTACCATTATATCAATATATAATGGGTCCCACAATGCTTGGTTAATTTATTTTACAACTCCTTGTAGATATAATTAACTAATTACCTCTATCTCAAAACCTCAACTAATTTAGTAATTTAACGATTAATTACTAAGTTAAATCTTATTTAATCGTATTAAAATAAGATATAAATTTATTAGTCAATTATCGCATAATTGAAAATAAGTTTAATCGAATTTGAGTTCTTAACTCAATTTCTAACAATTAACTCTCGTACATATCGAATATATGTAATGTACTAATTAACTGTATCGTATACAAATAATTAGTTACTATTTGGATTTCATCTTTTAGGTGTGACTGAAAGGGATCAGTTGATCACCGCCGTCAAACGACAATAACGTCAAACTCTAGTCAGCCAACCGTTATTGATTTACGTTAATCAACTGACTAATCATATATATAGTCAATAAATATCCAATTGTATTCCTTAATAAGATTCAATATGTGGCGCACTATTGTGGAGGACATCTACTCCAACAGTATCAAGTATAAAAGGAGAGCAAACACAACCAAAAATATCATTTCATCTCCTCTTATCTCACCGAAGCTTACTTAGAAAAACTTTAATTGCGTCTCCCATTCTTAGCATTCCAAGCATACTTCATACCAAAAAATTCTGGAGTAGGTGACCTCCACAATAGTGCGCCACATATTAAATCTCATTAAGGAATATAATTGTGATATTTATTGAGTATATATATATGATTAGTCAGTTGATTAACGTAAATCAATAACAGTTGGCTGACTAGAGTTTGACGTTATTGTCGTATGACGGCGGTAATCAACTGATCCCTTTCGGTCACACCTACAGGATGAAATCTAAATAGTAACTAATTATTTGTATATGATACAATTGATTAGTCCATTACATATATTTGATATGTACGAGAGTTTATTGTTAGAAATTGAGTTAAGAACTCAAATTCGATTAAGTTTATTTTTCAATTATGCGATAATTGACTACTAAATTTATATCTTATTTTAATAAGATTAAATAAGATCTAACTTAGTAATTAATCGTTAATTTACTAAATTAATTGAGGTTTTACATATATTTTTAGGTAGAGGTAATTAGTTAATTATATTTACAAGGAGTTGTAAAATAAATTAACTAAGCATTGTGGGACCCATTATATATTGATATAATGGTAAAATATCACTTAAATGTTAAGTAAATATTGTTTATTAATTTGTGTCATATAATTGTTATATGATCAAATTAATACTTAATTATATAAGATAATTAAGCATATGATTAATAAGTATTTGTGGGACAAATATCAAAAATCAAAATGGATCATAAAAGGCCATATGTGGCCGCTCATTGTAGTAGTGGAGAATGATGATGGTTTCTCTTGTTCATGCTCACAAGTCACATGTGGTTATGACATGAATAGTATATCAAAATCATTTCACTCAACACTACACTCTACCACCTTGCATGAGGATTAAAATAAGAAGAAAATCACCTGTAATTGCATGTAAGGGCCGGCCATATGTGCTTATAAAAGGCCAATTGTTGTTCATTTTTCTTCTTAATTCATGCTTATTTCTCCAACATCTCTCTAAAAACTCATCTTCTCACTAAACTCTCATAATACTAATATTTACTAAGTATTACTAGTGTAGTAATATATACTTATATTAGTAGTATTATATCTATCATATTCTCTAGTTAATAATAAGGAGAGATTATTTGGTTCATCTTGATGCAACTTAAAGGAGGTCTTCCACTTTGGAGATTTTTCTTGGATCATCCTTGATTATAGCTCAAGATCAATAAGAAGGAGTTCTTATTGTGCCCTTTTTATTTCTATTTCAATGTGACGAAATTTCTTCTTGTATATAAATGTCTTTATATTTGCATGCATGTTGCATAGATCATTAAACACTAAATTAACAAGTAATTTAGTAAATAATTAGAAGATTCTAATTAAGGTCTATGGACTTTCATGTGGTATGAGAGCTAGCTTGTAGCATGCATGTTCATTTTGGGCCTTTTTATTAAAAGTTATAAGATAACTAATAAATCAAACATTTGAGTTAAAATATGATTTGGACGAAACTTTTTTATGCATGTATACCTACTGATCGCAAAATATTTCTGGTCAAATGTCGTGATTTTAGGGATTAATTTGTTATTTATTTTGATTTTTGGCTTTTAAACCGAGTTAATATGCATATTTGATGTTAAAAGTTAACCACAAATAGTTTCATATTTATTCTGTCCATGAAATTTTAATATGATCTCACATGCATGTCTTACATACTGTATGCAAAATTTCGTTACTTTTAATTAAGTATTGCTTCTTTATTTATTTTTATATGATAAAAGCCGATAATATGAGATTATAATGTTCATAAAATTGAAACGTCCTTTTCTGCTCATGAACGTTTTCAGTACATTTTCAAAATTGATTTTTATCATCTTGGTGAAATTTCGTAATTTGTTTCATTGTTTTACTATATTTAGTTGTTTTTATTTGATAAAACCGTTAAATACAAAGTTATTTGTTCATAAAATTAATTTAAACTTTTTGACAAATGCTTTTTATTTTTGAAGTTCCTGGAAATATTCCAGAATGTACAAAATTTTTGGTTTCAAATTTTTATAATTATTATATTTTATTTTGGGTTTATTTCATAAAAGTTACGATTAAACCGTTATATTTAGCAAATAAAATAAAATCGAACTAATTAATGACCAACAAAATTAGAAGGGACTAATTTTGAGTTCTAAAATAGTTTAGATAGTTAGTTTGAATTTAAATGAGATTTAAATGTTGATACTGATTTGTAATGGTTAAAAATCAATAAATCCCGCAAAATCGTGCTACAATGAGCATGAATGTGTTTTGGGCGATTTTGGCATGAATTTTGCATAAATTTTTTTTATTTATGGTTTAATGAATGAATGTCATTTATTTAATAATTTATGCAAATTTTGTACCTAGTATGGCCTAGTTATTTTTAATCGTTATTACCCGTAATGTAATGGAATAATGGTTTGGTTGTAATTTTTATTGCGATTTCGTATCGCCGGTATGGAATAATTAATAATTTTTTTTTATAGAAAAAATGTTTAATAGAAATTTGTATATTTGTAATTATTATTTTATGAAGACTGGTGACTCCATCCAGACGGTGCCATTTTTGGAAGGCGTTCTAAGTGAAGAGGCAAGGGACCAAGGAGTTGGTTTCCGAATTTGTAATTATCTAGTTAATATGACAAGCTAGGTGGCCATACTACGATTTTGTCGTTGCTTGGTTGCTTGCTTTATTTCCGCTCATGCCAAAATCGTCACACATGCATTTTATTTTTCCGTTATTGTCAATTCAACGTTATTCACAATTCACCTATTTAATTCACTTATAGGAAATTAATGACTATATTGACAAGATCTCTCACATATTTAAAGAAATGAGATTAGCCTTACCAATCAGTAACACCTATAAATCCCATGTTCATTAGGGCTACCACGCTCGTGGATCCCTTTTAACCTCGGGTAAGTAGGGTGATACGATCACAAGCCAAAATTTGATTGGACTCAACGAGATAAGCGTTATCTTGGGAGTAGAAGATGGATTTAGTTGAAATCCGTCAACCAAGAGTTCCAAGGGTAAAATTAGTCAAGTAATGACTTACCATTTTTAGATAAGGGTAGCATACGATGACTATTTTTATTTTAAAATGAGTCTTGGAATCATTTATATAATTTAGTGAGGAGTCATTATATAAATGCTAAACTAGTTAAAATGTTTTTTAAGTACATTATCATAACAATATATGTTTATATATTTCTTTTTGCTGTAGTAACCTTATTCTCACAATGTCAACATCATAGAATACCGCAACCTTGGGTATGGACTCATGGTTAAGGTCCGTCATGGACAAATGTGTCCTAAAAGATGACGGTAATAACTTCGTTGAATGGGAATCAACGATCAAGAGCGCCGCGATATCCGATAACTTGCTTCGCTACTTGGTCGAAGCCCCTCCCACCGAACCCGGGTCAAGATCGACCGCGGCGGTTCGGGCCGAATATGACCTTTATTTGAAGGTTGCTAATGACGTCAAGAATGTCTTGATTTGGTCCAACTCACCCAATCTCAAACTCCAATTAATATCCCTCAATGCATATGAGATATTCACGAGGATAATATCAATATTTTTGCAAGCCCCTAAAATTCTCCAATATGAGCCGGCAACGAAATGTTTTGAGACTAAGCTCCAAAAGGGCCAAAAGGTTGGCCCACACGTGCTCAAAATGGTTGAGCACGCCGACACCTTAGAGCGTCTAGGGTGCAAGATACCAAGTGAGCTAGTGGTGGGTAGAATCCTTTATTCACTCACACAAAAGTTCACCCACTTTAGGGTGAACTACAACATGAATGACATGGAAAAGAGTTTCCATGAACTCCATGCACTCCTCACCCAAGCGGAGTGGAGGCTAGTGGGAGTGAACCCTAGGATGTTCTTTCAATGAGATTGAAGAACATGAACCTTGGTGTGAAGAAAGACAAATGAAAGGGAAAGAATCTTTCCAAGAAAGTTGGAAAGGGAAAGGCCAAGGTGTTTATGAAGCTCAAGCCCAAAGTTAACAAGCACGCGGACGCGGATTGCTATTATTGTACTGGCAAAGGGCATTGGAAACGCAATTGCCCCAAATACTTGAAAGACAAGAAGGACAGTTGTGTGACAACGTCAGGTAAAATTCTTTCATCACTCTATATGATAGATATTAACTTTGCTAGTACATCTTCTTGGGTATTTGATACCGGTTGTGGTTCTCACCATTGTAATCATGTACAGGGGCTGAAGGACGCGCGAGCACTAGCCAAGGGTGACGTGGACTTGCGCATGGGAAATGGAGCTAAGGTAGCCGCAGTTTCTATGGACACCTACGTTCTTCTTTTGCCTAATGGTTTAGAGTTGTATTTAAATAATTTCTATTATGTATCAACTCTTACCAAGAACATTATCTCCATTTCCGTGTTAGACATGGAAGGTTTTTCTTTTTGTATTAAAGACAATCGTTGTACTTTTTCGTTTAATGAAATGATATATGGCGAGGCCATTTCTATTGGAGGTATTTATGTTCTAGACATTGCAAAAGAGGTCTATCATGTAGAAAACAAGAGGCGTAAACCGCGTGAACCTAATCAATCATACCTTTGGCATTGTCGTTTAGGGCCCACAAACGAACGACGCATAAAGAGACTTGTTTCATCTAAAGTACTCAAACCATTCGATTACGAATCTTATGGTGTATGCGAATCTTGTCTTCTAGGCAAGATGACTCGTGCTCCTTTTACGGGAAAAGAGACACGAGCAAGTGAAGTATTAGGCCTTATACATACGTATTTGTGCGGCCCAATGACTCTCTATGCTAGGGGTGGTTATCACTACTTCATTACTTTTACCGACGACTTGAGTACATATGGATATGTCTACTTAATGAGGCACAAAAGTGATGCTTTTGAAAAATTCAAAGAATTTCAACATGAAGTAGAAAACCAATTGAATAAAAAGATTAAAGCCCTACGATCCAATCGTGGTGGTGAATACTTAAACAATGAATTTGATTCACACCTAAAGCATTGTGGTATAGTATTTCAATGGATTCCTCCTAGCACACCTCAATTAAATGGTGTGTCCGAAAGGCGAAATCGAACTTTATTAGATATGGTTCGATCTATGATGAGTCTAACAGAACTTCCTGATTATTTTTGGGGTTTCGCTATCTTATCTGCAATATTCTAACTAAATCGAAGCCCAACTAAAGCGGCAAACAAGACTCCATATGAGATATGGAAAGGGAAAGTCCCTTATTTGTCAATCATGAGAATTTGGGGATGCGAGGCGTTTGTTAAGAATAAGTCTGACGATAAACTCGCACCCAAATCCGACAAATGTCTATTTGTAGGATATCCAAGGGAAACACGTGGTTATTACTTCTACAATAAACACGAGGACAAAGTGTTTGTGTCTCGTGATGCAGTCTTTTTAGAAAATGATTTTATTTCTAAAAGACAGAGTGAGAGAAAATTTGAACTTGATGAAGTTCAGGAGCCACAAACCGAAAAGAATGTAGAGGAAAACGAGGAAAATGTTCCATCTTCCTCTGACACGGTCATAATTCCTTCGGAACGTAGGAGGTCAAGCAGAATTAGTCATCAACCTGATAGATACCTTGGTATTATAGAGGAAGGTGGTGACTATAATGTATTACTTTTTGAAAGTAATGAATCTACTACCTACAAAGCAACCATTTCTAGTCCCAACTCAAAGCTATGGCAAGGAGCCATGGAATCCGAAATGGATTCTATGTACGACAATCAAGTATGGGACTTGGTTGATTTACCTAGGGAGGTAAGACCTCTTCAGTGTAAGTGGATCTATAAGATCAAAAGTGTCATAGATAAACATAATGATGTTTACAAAGCTAGATTGGTGGCAAAAGGTTTAACCCAAGTTCATTGTCTTAACTATGATAAAACCTTCGCCCCAGTCGCCATGCTTCGATCCATAAGGATTATCTTAGCGGTTGCCGCATTTCATAAATATGAGATTTGGCAAATGGATGTCAAAACCGCCTTCTTGAATGGGATTCTAGAAGAGAAAGTGTACTTGACACAACCTGAAGGTTTAGTGGATCCATCAAACCCTAAGAAGGTATGCAAACTTAAGAAATCCATCTATGGTCTTAAACAAGCATCCAAGAATTGGAATCATCGTTTCGATCATGTAATTAAACAAAATTGGTTTTACTCGAAATGTCGAGGAACCATGTTTATACATAAAGTTTAGTGGGAGTAAAGTAACTTTTCTAGGCTTGTATGTAGATGACATACTACTCATTGGAAATGACATACCAATGCTCACTTCTGTGAAGGAGTGGCTAGGAATACATTTCCAAATGAAAGACTTAGTAGAGGCTCAGCGCATCTTAGGTATTCGGATCTATAGGGATAGATCTAAAAGGATACTAGCATTAAGTCAAGAAACTTATATTGATAAAATTCTTGATCGGTTCAACATGAAAGACTCTAAGAGAGGCTTTCTTCCTATGAGTAGTGGGATCACTTTGAGCAAGTCAGAGTGCCCTACCAAACCCGAGGAGATTAAACGCATGAAATTGATCCCTTACGCATCTTCTGTTGGATCAATCATGTATGCTATGATGTGCACTCGTCCCGATGTTGGATATGCTTTGAGCATGACAAGTTGTTACCAAGCCAATGCAGGTGAGAGTCACTAGATAGCCGTAGAGAACATCCTTAAGTACTTGAGAAGGACCAAGGATTCGTTCTTAGTGTTTGGAGGTGAGACTGAGTTACGTGAAAAGGGTTACACTGACGGCATTTTCCAGACAAATAGGGATGATATGAAATCCCAATCCGGCTATGTTTATATGATGAATGGAGAAGCTGATTGCTGGAAGAGTTTCAAGCAAAGCGTTACAGCGGATTCTACAACAGAAGCAGAGTACCTGCAGCGTCTGAAGCTGCAAAGGAAGCTGTGTGGATTCGACAATTTTTGGAAGGACTAGCAGTAGTCCCTACTGCCAAAGATCCAATCACGATTTATTGTGATAACAGTAGGGCTATCTTTCAAGCAAAAGAGCCCAAGTCTAGTAATAAGTCTAGACATGTACTTAGGAAATATCATGTAATGAGAGATTACGTGGACAGAAAGGAAATTGACATTTGTAAGGTTGGGACAGATGACAACATTGTTGATCCTTTAACCAAGCCTTTATCAAAGGCTAAGCATGATGGTCATATCGTCACAATGGGATTGAGACGAGTACCAGAATTCCTTTAGATTATGTAATATGTAATAATTGAATGTTGTATTAATTATTTCATATATGATAATTGCATTCGTTGTTCAAGTTTTATTATAAACTTCTTTATTTCGTTTGACTAAATTTAATACTTTGTTTATCCGAATAGATTTTAAGACAATGTTGGATCTTATTCAAGTGAATAGGACGAACTTAGTATTTTGTCCCTAGTCACTCAATAAGGTGACGTCTTGAAGTGACTAGATTGTAAGTCGATCGATGGTTGGTTCAGCATCATGGGGTCATAGAGATGCCTGGTTGATTAGCTAGACAGACTGTATGACACTCTGTCGGTCAGTGACCTTTGTAGAGACCCTTAATTCAACTAATTGATGCCTGGTCGTGGCAGGGTCTTCTATCTTATTCCTATAAGTCGATTTTTTTGACTAGCGACTGTCTATCTGAGTCGGTGCAGTTTCCGATTGGTTTTGGTTGATGTTCTAGGTTGTACCGTAAAAGGAGGCCGATGGACATCTTCTGGGTCATGGTGATCTGCATCATACAGAGTAAATGAATCAACAGGAATTGTCCACCCACGTTGGGTACAAACATCTTTAGGCCACTCGAGGAGTAGTTAGTGTAAATGCGTGGCCACGCTCGGAAAGGGATCTATGGTAGATTTTTCCGGTCAGACAGTTATTCTTCCTATCGAGAAAACCACTCTAGATATAATCAATTGCAAGTGCGACCTGAAAGACACCTTTCGTTGAGTGGGATATGTGATAAAGTGACAAGAGAATTGGTGACGCACACTTGTGTCATACAAATGGGAGATTGTTGGAGTAGGTGTCCTCCACAATAGTGCGCCACATATTAAATCTTGTTAAGGAATATAATTGGGATATTTATTGACTATATATATATGATTAGTCAGCTGATTAACGTAAATCAATAACGGTTGGTTGACTAGACTTTGACGTTATTGTCGTATGACGGCGGTGATCAACTGAGCCCTATCGGTCACACCTATAGGATGAAATCCAAATAGTAACTAATTATTTGTATATGATACAGTTGATTAGTCCATTACATATATTTGATTTGTACGAAAGTTTATTGTTAGAAATTGAGTTAAGAACTCAAATTCGATTAAGTTTATTTTTTAATTATTCGATAATTGACTAATAAATTTATATCTTATTTAAATATGATTAAATAAGATCTAACTTAGTAAGTAATCGTTAATTTACTAAATTAGTTAAGGTTTTACATATATTTTGAGGTAGAGGTAATTAGTAAATTATATTTACAAGGAGTTGTAAAATAAATTAACTAAGCATTGTGGGACCCATTATATATTGATATAATGGTAAAATATCACTTAAATGTGAAGTACATATTGTTTATTAGTTTGTGTCATATAATTGTTATATGATCAAATTAATACTTAATTATATAAGATAATTATGCATATGATTAATAAGTATTCGTAGGACAAATATCAATAATCAAAATGGACCATAAAAGGCCACATGTGGCCGGTTATTGTAGTAGTGGAGGGTGATGATGGTTGCTCTTGTTCATGCTCACAAGTCACATGTGATTATGACATGAATAGTATACCAAAATCAGTTCACTCAACACTATACTCTACCACCTTGCATGAGGATTAAAATAAGAAGAAAATCACCTATAATTGCATATAGGGGCCGGCCATATGTGCTTATAAATGGCCAATTGATGTTTATTTTTCTTCTTAATTCATTCTTGCTTATTTATCCAACATCTCTCTAAAAACTCATCTTCTCACTAAACTCTCATAATACTAATATTTACTAAGTATTACTAATGTATTAATATATACTAATATTAGTAGTATTATATATATCTTATTATCTAGTTAATAATAAGCATAGATTATTTGGTTCATCTTAGTGCAACTTAAAGGAGGTCTTCTACTTTGGAGATTGTTCTTTGATCATCCTTGATTATAGCTCAAGATCAATAAGAAGGAGTTCTTATTGTGCCCTTTTTATTTCCATTTCAATGTGAGGAAATTTCTTGTTTTATGTAAATGCCTTTATATTTGCATGCATGTTGCACAGATCATTAAACACTAAATTAACAAGTAGTTTAGTAAATAATTAAAAGATTCTAATTAAGGTCTATGGACTTTCAAAAATACTTGTACTCGCGATACTTAAGGAATCTCCTCCCGATTTTAGTGCATATTTGGCAGGATTCCAAGTCCCCCGCGGTTTTTCCCACATTGGCTTTCCGCGTCACCAATTTCTGATCTTGTGTCCATATTTTATTTATTTGCTTTTATATTTGCTTTATCATCACGTTATTGTTCAAGTCGATACTATAGACGGTCACTTTAATTGACAACTTAAAATCAACTACTCGATACATTTTTACAAAAACAGTTTGGTGCCCACAGTGGGGCTAAGTGATCATTCTCTATTCGCAAAAACTCTGTTCGTCGTCACTATGTGTGGATCCAGTCAAAACACATCCGGCGCTCCTGGAGCACCAACTCAATCTCGTGGAGGAAGAATACTCCCATCATCTACAGGTGCAGTCAATCCACCACCTTCTGCTAGCCTAATGGCCAATACATGTCTGTCTCCACAGACTACGATGT
This sequence comes from Heliosperma pusillum, assembly GCA_022085475.1. Classification (NCBI taxonomy): domain Eukaryota; kingdom Viridiplantae; phylum Streptophyta; class Magnoliopsida; order Caryophyllales; family Caryophyllaceae; genus Heliosperma; species Heliosperma pusillum. The sequence goes on along the minus strand of JAIUZE010022513.1, from coordinate 15,455 downwards.
CACTCTCCAAGCCACCACAGATACCCAAGCCAGAAGGCCTGGTCGATTTGCAAAGATTCACCCAAGAGAGCAGTCCAAGCCGAGGTGAAACTACGGCCATGACCCAAACCCATGAGGAGCCATCAAAGAGAGACTCTAAGAAAGTAAGACCTCCTCCACCAGATCCGATACAGATAATGATCAAGGGTATAGACACCTTAAGCCATGCGGTACAGAGCTCGAAGAAAGATAACCAGGACCTCATGACCCAGATCGCAGCCGTTGCACGAGTGAAATCTGCACCCAGTCCAGTACGTCTTGCATCTACGGAGCCAGTCGTTGGCGGAGGACCATTCCGACTAATTCCACCAGAGTTAGTCACTAGATTGGATCTTGGAGGCGTGCCACCAAGTAGACCCATCGAGCCGCGGGGGCTAGGAGCCCTATCATTCGACCGATCACTCCGCGTGCCGCAAACCCCAGGTAATGCTTTGTCCAGTGGACTGCTTGGGTCTAACTTTCAATCCTTTGTAGGAACACCCGCGCAGCAGACACCGGGATGGCTACCTGGATCCATCAACAACGCACTTATTCCGCCAGGCATTAAATTCTTCGGAGGAATATGGCAAGGAACCACGCCTATCCACTAGACGCCCGGATGGCAACCCAGATCCATAATCAACGCTGCTCCATTGACCAATCAACTCATCAACCAACTCCCTGGAGGAGCCTGGTCAGGAGGTACTCCGTTTGGATTTTTTCTGCCTGTTTCTCTCTAGCAGGAGGAGGTAACATGATGGAACGACAGTTGATAAGTGAATATTTGTATGATTTTAATCCCCATTTGAGCTCGGTTTTGTATGTCATTTGTGCTTTGTTAATCCATTTTATGAGCTAATGTCGTCTTCTAGGCGAATTCCATGTTTAAACCTGTTTTGTAGGCAAAGTGACGTTTCTTTGCCCTTTTTCTATATTTCCGAGCATTTGCCTAGAACCCGACGATTTGTGAAGCAAGCTTGACCAAGTCAAAGGCACTCCAAGAAGGTTCACTAATCAAAAAGGAAGAAGAAGTAAAGACGATTTCGCGGTTGTCAAAAGATGGATCAATTAGGCGAAGAAATCAACATTTTACCTCAAACCCTATCATCAAACTCGACTCAAAAGGTCAATGGGGATAATGAAAGTCAAGTTAAATGCCAAGGGAGGTGAAACAAAATTCAAATCACCAAGAACACTATATACCCGATCGGGTATGTGGTGAATCCGATCGGGTATGCAAGATTCTACGCACCATCCCTTCATCTTCCTATTTTTTGTCCTATATGTTGAATGCATGGATTGTTTTGCAAGAAACATAAGGCTATATAAGAGAGTATGCAGCCACCACAACTCTACACTTCTCTCTTTACATAACCCTAGATTAGTCTTAGAAACCCTAGCCTCCATTTTCCCTAAAAAATCGTCTTTTACATTTCTCCTTTTATGTTTAGATCTCCATCTTCTCTTATGCATATTTTTCTAGTTTAGAAATAATAAAAACTTCTGGTTCTTAGTTCTTTTATATTATTCAAGTATTGTAATACATGGATCGTCAAAGATATGCAAGGAAATTTCTATTTGGATATTTATATTTCATCATTATTTCTATTTGATCGTCATGTAGGTATTTCTGTTTTATTTTTTATTTAAGTTCTTTATGTAATTTATTTGATCATTGTTTTCTTTACATGTTGTCTTAGATTCAATTTAAATACCAATGTAATCATTTTATTTCATTAGATCGTTGATTTAGAATTGTTATTATCATCTTATAATATCAAAAATCAATAAACATGTCTAGCCTAGTTTTAATTGTTAAAATCAATCTAGACCTAAATACTATTAAGAGTGAGTAGTCACCTTTCTAGGGTGTAGGGTAGCCATGTTAGGTTAATTAAAAGATGAAAATTGGATAAAGAAATTGTGCTTTTAAAACGTTGTGTCTATGCATGTTTGGATTGTAACGATAGTTAACGATTTCTGGCCAAAATCATTGACTAAAATGGAATTCTTTTCCAAGGTAGAAATACGTGAATTGAATAGACAAAGCATTACATGGTAGATCAGACCTAGTAAATCGCCTAAAAGCCTGCTAGACCATCTGGTCTATGATTGTAATGAACACAACATTCTTACGAACTCACAATGAATTATTTGCATTATTCCAAATCCAATTTCATCAATATGTTAACCTACATGTGTGAACCTACTTCCCTAGATTCTTTCTATCATTGTTAAATCATTATCCATTTCATTGCTTTTATTTTGATTTGTTTTTAATTTGTTTATGCTTTTTATTAATTTAGAATCCAAAACCCCAAAACCCAGATACTCGTTTAGACAAAATCCAATTGCAAGTATCTCACAATCCATAGGAAACACCATCTCCCTGAGGATCGACCCCTGCTTACCTAACTACATTAATTTGTTGTTCTCCTAATCTGGGCAATTATCTTTAACCAGGGCTTGCGGCAGGCCCGATCAAATTTTGGCGCCGTTGCCGGGGAGCACGGTTTAGTTTTCCTTTTTCTTGTGATTTTTCTTGCAATTAGCTTTATCTAGTCTTTATGAATCCCAATTCCTTTAGATTTCTCTTGATTTCTCGTCTTAGTTTTTCCATCTTATGCCAAGATCTTCTAGACTAGGGACCCCTATCTCTTTAGACCCCGACCTAGAAAGAACTCTGCGTAGGATACAAAAGCTATTTAACGAAATCTCAAAAGCTTCTGATATCTCGAGTTTAGACCATATTCATAAAAATTACTCGTATATCCTATCTAACCTTGAAGGAGAAGAAGATCCCTTCACATATCCATTCACAAAACCACCCATCTTTCAAATAACATTCAATCTTCACCTTCACATTAGAAAATGGTTCGACTTTCACACCATTCCAAACCCACTGCAGAAACACTTCCAAGGGGTATTGCTACACCCCAAATCACAGCCAGAAATTTTTGAAATAAAACCTGCCTTTATTAATCACATAGAAATAAGTCAATTTAGTGGCAATGCCACAGAAGATCCCAACCTTCACATTCAAAACTTCTGTGACTATTGCTCCACTATTAGACAAACAGGAGTCACCCAAGGGCAGATTAGAGAGATGCTCTTCTCATTCTCTTTGAGGGGTAAGGCAAAGTTGTGGATACATAGCCTTGATAAGGTTACATTAGGGATCACCGATTGGGATAGTTTAGCTTTTGCCTTCTACCAAAAGTACTTTCCTCTAGAAAAGACCGCTTTGTTGAGAAGTCAAATCACTGGTTTCCAACAAGGGGGTGATGAGAGCCTATATGAAGCTTGGGAGAGGTACAAAGACTTGCTAAGGGAGTGTCCTCATCATGGGTTAGACCCATGGTTCCTTGCCATCACATTCTACAACGGGTGTTGTACAGAGTCCCGTCGTATCCTGGATTCTGCTAACAATGGAAGATTTGATCAAATTAATGTTGAAATTGCTAACACTACCATTGAATCCATGGCAATTCACGATTCTAAATATGGAAATTCCCGCTCCATACCATTGAAATCTAAGCAAGAGGATCCCACTTTGGCACTTTTACAAGCTCAAGTCGCCCTTCTCACACAAAAGCTAGAACAATTTCAATCCTCTACATCTCAACAAAGTGACAATGGGGTAAGTAAACTTGAAGCCATGATGCTACAATTGGCTCAAAGGCAAGACACCATAATAGCTCAATTCCAAGAGAGCGATCAAGCTAAGGATGCTGCCATCAAATTGTTGGAAGCTAAAATTTCCCAATATGCCTCTTCTAATACCCACCAAAAGCAAGGGCAGCTGCCTTCACAATGTTTCCAACCTCACGAAACTGTATATGCCATTTCCTCGAGAAGTGGTAAGCATTTTGATGGGCCTTCCACCGCTATGGATGAGGAGGTGGTAGCAAAAGGGGCTAAGCTTGGAGGAGGTGTCAAGAAGAAGGCTAATGATGAGGCCATGGTTGTTGATGTTGAAGATGAGGTGCCCATGTCAAAGAGGAAAGAGCCCGGGATTCCTATTGAGATCAAAGTCCCATTTCCCCAAAGATTAGCCAAGCATAAGGAGGAGGCAAAGTATGGTAAGTTCCTTGACGTCGTCAAGAATTTAAAGGTAACAGTCCCTTTCATTGAATTGCTTTCCCAAGTTCCTTCTTATTCCAAGTTTATGAAGGAAGTCCTCAAAAAGAAGAGATCCTTCAATGAGATTAAGACCATAGCTTTCACTGAAGAGTGTACTGCACTCTTGCAAAATAAGTCTCCACCAAAAACTTAAGGACCCTGGTAGTTACTCCATCCCTTGCACTATAGGCACGTATACCATTGATAAAGCTCTTTGCGACCTAGGTGCTAGTGTAAGTGTCATGCCCTTTTCTATGTTTGAAAAACTTAACATGGGTGCTTTGAAATGCACTAATATTACTTTGCAAATGGCGGACCGTTCTCTAAAACAACCTATAGGTGTTTTAGAAAATGTGCCCGTCAAAGTTGGTAAGTTTTTCATTCCCGTTGACTTTCTAGTACTTGTGTGACACCCTCAAATTTGCGGAAAGAAAAAAATAATTTAATACATAACGAAGGGTGTCATAAATAACAAGGGTCATTACAAAACGGAAATAATATTCTACAAAAGAAATATACAAGACGGGAGACATATCTCCCGTATAAATACGGAAATAAAAGAGTGTATAATAATATACAAACTATGAACCGAATATAGGTCCAAGGTAAATACTTCGCTCGCTAGCTCGTCAATGTACCCCAAATATGCATTCACCACCTGTTCGACCGCATTAAATATAAACACGGAAGCCACAGTCAGTGGGGAGTAACTCCGAGTTCTCCCAGCCACGAAATGTCGAGTTTAATGAAACATGAATAACATAAAAGCAATGTATATGAACAATACAAAACTTTAACATATATGATATGCTTTTCATGTTATGAAACAGATAACTAACAATTAACCTAGCATGTGAAAGCTATCATGTGAAACCGATAATAAACTATAACTCAAGGTAGGGAAGCTGGTATGCTAGCTCAGAGGTTCCTCTCAGAAACATGGCCGTGATACACTCAAACCCTAATCAACACGTAATCATGTGAATCAGTTAACAATCGGTAATCCAAACTCTATCAATCTAGCCGGCTTGCATCTCACCTTCTAGAACTCATAGAATCATACAAACATGAAAGACCCATACCTCTACAAACAGGCATAAGTTCTAGGACAGTCAATAGAAGACTTCTGTAACTCGAGGCTATACCACAAGGTAGGAAAACATCCTAGTCCTAGACTGATCAGACCTAGCGACAACAGCTATTCCATTCCCCGTCCCATGACATAACCGTACATGAGAAACTCTACTAGGCGACCCCCTAAGCAGAGATGGCTAGTACTTAAGCTGGCTCCCTTCCCAAAGCGGAACTCTTAGGCAGCCATGCCCCGACTTGGAGATAAGCCCCCCAGGCCGTGACACAAAAGCTATTAACCATGAACTATATACTCGTTAAAGATAGTACGGGCCTATCTATGTCATGGTCCAAGCTACTCATTTAGAATTAGAATGGTCAAGACGCCATATATTCATAATTCTCTATGGGTACTTAGTCAACACGACACCAACCATATAATCAAACAGTCACGGGGAAACATCCTATCATGTGACTAATTGCAAATAAATCATATTCAAATATCATATCGCCTCATATCTACTAAGGCTAATTCAATAATTAAATAAAACCTTACTTGAAGACAAATCCCCGACCCGAGTCCCGCGACGGGTCATCAGTCAAAACGGGGCTGACTAGATCTTAGTTTGACCAAACCCGTTTGGTCAAACCGGCTAGAAACAGAGTCTTTACCATTTAGACTTGAACATAAAATCATCATATTCATTTCATGCTATTTTATTCCAACTTCTAACATGTGAATTATTAAATCTTACGAAAACCCGCTTGACTTAAAGGATATCAAATTAAACTACAATCTCATATTATAATTTCTAACATGTGAGAAATAATAATATTATGAAAACCTTTTAATTAAATAATTTACTTATTAGAATTTCCCACTTGCTAAATATTACAAAACACGATAAAATAACAATAACTCAAAAACCGTCACAAGTCCAAATGGAGGACCCACGGCCTGTTTTGGGCCGAGAATAAACCGGGCCTGGACTGGGCCTGGTTTGGGCTGTTTTGGTCGACTTTACTAAAAACCGTTTCTTAATATTTCCCGCATGCTTAACATATTTAAAACCCGTCAAAACAACAACAATACAATCAAGTATCGACGCAACCCAAAAGCCCACCCACGGACCAACCCAGACCGGACCTGGACCGGGCCTGAACCGGCCTGGTTTGGGTCGGTTTTCCAGCCACCACCCACGGCCACTTCTCACGGCCAAACCAACCACCACTCCAAATTATTTCTAACATGATTTTTATTAACAAAATCCATTTTTAACAACCAATTCAACCATCATTCATACAAAAATCATGATTATGAACAATTCATCCAAATATGTCAAGAACACTAAACATGCTTAAAATTCATACAACATAATAATCATAACAACTTATCATGTTACTAGTTAAAAACCGTAAATATCAATAATATAAACAAAAACAAAAGTATGTAACATTTATTCGTCGAGTAACTTGGAATCGTTACCTTAGCTAGCACAAAAATCAAGTAGCACCAAAAAAAGAACTAAAAACCCGTCTACTAATCTTCTTCTAATATATACGAGTCACCAAACTCGTCTTCAAAATCTTCTCCTATAAGAAATGACAAGAATAACATTATTAGAATTAAAACTTGAATTTCAACAATTAAAGTGTTGAAAACGATTTTGTCGGAATTGAAAATAAAACGTACGTGGAGATGGAGAGCGGAGAGGAGACTCTAGAAATATAAGTTAGGACGGATTTGAACAAGTAACGAAGGTTTTGTGACGATTTTGCTCAAGAACGATGAAGAACGCTCAAGAACACAAGGAACGATTTTGATTATGTTAAAGAAAGTATTAAAAAGGTATTAAGTTGATTTAGTGTAAAATGAAAAGATAAGTGGTGAGTAAGAGTGGAGTGGGTGCCGTGTAAATATAGGGGATTACGGGAGTCGGGTTTTGAATTTGTTGTTACGGGATTGACTCGGGTTTTATAATTATATTATGGTAATTAATTAGATATTATTAGGTTTAATGATAGTTTAATCAAATATCTAGATATTAATTAGATATTATGTTATTTTGTAATCAAAAGAAAGAAAATATCTAGTCCTAAGAGGGGGAAAAGAGGCGTGTGAAATGGAGAGAAATCGGGTCTGTTTTTAAGCGATTTGCGTAATTTAAACTGACAGATTGATAAAGTTACAAATATCTTACATATTATTATTAGTTTAATCAAAAGATCTAATATGAGTGGAATGGGTTGACATGGGCGTGTGAGTCATGCAAGAGTCGGGTTTCGGGTTTGTTTCGGGACTTAAGTTGACTCGGGAATAGTTAAATGACGTTCGGGGTTAAACCGTAAAACCTTCTCTTTAATTCCGAATAAATTCAAAATAATTATATTAAATTATCATAAATTCAAATAAATCTTAATAAATTAAAATAAATTAAAATTATTATTTTTCAAATATAATTTCGGTCTTTCAAATTACGGGTGTCAGGGAAAAAGTCAACGAAATCAAAGTCGACCTTAAAAGTCTCAAGAAAAGTAAAAAGACGGACTCAAGGTCAAGAAAGTCAAAAGACGACTAAAAGTCAAGAAAAGTCAAAGACGACTCAAAACGGGATTCTCATGGAATCTCGCGGAAATTCCAAATACGAACTCGGAAATTCCAAATTCGACTCGAAACAATAAATTCTAAATTAAAACTTAAATTTGCTGAAAAGTATCCGTAAAATATTTTTTGTAGAAAAATAGGGTACATTTCGGGTTGTTACAGTAAACGAGGAGGATGATGATGATAATGTACGTCTGTAAAATTTACTCTATAGGATTGTAAATTATTTTTTATTAAGAGAAACTAAAGGGTTTATTAAGAGAAACTATTGACAACGGTTATCCTACAAACCACCGTTGTTATAGAGTAATGACAACGGTTAAAGCACACCCGTTGTAGAAAGTAATAACACTAAGACAACGGTTTATTTATTATAACCCGTTGTTGAAAGTAATAACAACGGTGAAATTCTAAAACACCGTTTTTTATAGATTATGTATATTTTTTTTAATTTTTAAGATACGCGCGCGCGGTATTAAAATTTGAGGCACGAAATAAATTCATTAACTTTGCTCTAAATTAATTTATTTAACTTTGCTCTAAATTTAATTTAATTTATTTTACTTTGCTCTAAATTTTATATTATAGGCGTAAGTTAAGTTTAATTATTAGCTCGGATCGGGTTTGGCCTGGGAATCAATTCCGATCGGGTTAGATTCGGCGGGTTTGTAATTAATAACTTTATCGATCGGGTTAGTTATTATTATTAGTTTGGTTCAATTCGGGTCGAAGCGAGGGTCCTTTCGGCTTTCAATTCGTGTCTGTTTCGGGAATGATTATAATTGGGCGGGTCGTCGATAATTTTCGGGTCAAGCGGATGTGGTATATATATATCGAGTCTAGATAGGGATCCTCGAATCGTGTCATTTTCTTTTTAATTAAGGAACTGGTTATTATAATTATCATGCATCACTAGTTAACCTGAAACTGATCGATCGGGTGGCCAGGCCAGCAGTTACGGATCGGGCAATCCACTATCTAGAGCAAGTAGCTACGTACTTCGGGTCGATCGCTTTTGGGCCGGGTAGGGGGCACGTGTCATTATATATTAACCTCGTATATATGTACTACTTATTGCAATTAATAATATTGATGATAATATAATATTGATGATATATATATAATAATTAATGATGATGACTTCCGGATCATTAATTAACGCTCGTACTACTTTAATTTGCAATAATAACAGATTCATCAATGCACATGCAAGTAAGTATTATATATACACGTCAATGTTTCCCAAATTAAATAATGATGATATATATATATATATATGGGGTCGATCGACTTCGTTCATCCAAGTACGCTAATAATAATATATATTATATTATTGGGTATGTATGTATGTACATACGTTTTATCAACAAATAAATGGTTAATAATAATAGGCCATGCATATTCCGATCAGGTAGTTAGATTCGTCGGGCCGTTTTTGCATCACAAACCTGAAACTGTCTGACCCAAAATTAATTAGCTAGTATCGGGTTATTTAATTTAATTCGATAGAAATCATCATTTATTATCCGCGTGATGATTATTAAGTATCATTTTCGTGTCGGATCACTTTTAATTATTAAGTATCATTATTAGTATACGTGTGTTACTTCAAAATAACCCTAAACCCTAAAACCTAAACCCTAAACCCTAAACCCTAAACCCTAAACCCTAAACCCTAAACCCTAAACCCTAAACCCTTTTTTATATACTTCTATATATATATATATATATATATAGTAGATGATCGCTATATATTGATCAAACATCAAAATATTGAACATCATCAATTCAAACACTTTAAACAACATTCTTTCTCATTGATTTCATTAGGAATAACCTAGATTTTATATTAAAGTACATTACATTCATCCGACATCAAATAAATAAAGATGTTAAATAATCCGGAACAATTCCGGTTAAGAGTAAAAAGCTTTTCTCACACTGCCACCAACAATCCGGACCAATATTGATGATACTGATGACTTCCGGATCATTAACCTCGTATTTTGCAATAACAGATTCAATGCCTGCAAGTACACGTCTTGCATGTGGAGATAAGGTAGGACGGGTACAGCTCAAAATATCTCTTGCGGCATCCAACCTGCGAGTATAAGGCTGACGTGGGTAGCCAGAGGACGATGATGATGACGACGCTTGGTTGACAAGTCGGACTGCTTCACGCCTCTCAATCCAATAATCCCTTCGATGTTCAATGGATCCTTTAATCACTGGGTGATGATCAGCGGGAACTACGGCAAGAGCCTCCTCCTCATCTGCAATCAATTTTGTAAGGGTCGTTTCATCGTTGGGAAGGTTAACTGCTGCCATTGATGATATTAATTTTAGGGTAGTTATGGAATATTTAAATGAGGGGTTTTGAGGCTGTATTTATAGAGGGGTTATGCTGCCATTGATGATGTTCAATGGATGCTTTAATCAATGCTGGTTCTGCTGTTGTTTATTCACGGGTTTGGACTGCAATATTTTTTAATTAAAAATAATAATATTGAGCAATAACAACGGGTATTGGTACAAAAACCCGTTGTTATTACTAACCACAACGGTTTTCGTTACCACAACCGTTGTGATAGGGTTACTGCACATTGCAGTAAATGCATTGACTGCACATTGCAGTAAATGCATTGACTGCACATTGCAGTAAATGCATTGACTGCATATTCACACATTTACTCAATCAATAACGTACTGCATGCATGTGAATGTATCGTCGTTTTGGGAACCAATGCATGCATGTGAATCAATGCCTTCATGTGAACCAATGCATGCATGTGAATAAATAACTCCAATAAATAACTCTCTATAAATACAGCCTCAATACAAGCAGGTTATCAACCACATACAAAATTCCCAACTCTAATCAATAACATATTTGCTAAACCATACAAAATTTCCCAACCTCAATACTAACATCAACCATACAAAATGTCTGGAACTTTTACTAAACCATATGCTTGCATCATGAAAGAAATGCCTTCTCATATTGAGGGTGACTACGTTGTGTGTAAAAGTTACAAAAAACTTCGTGATACGCTTATTCGAAATGGCTACATAATCAGGAAGATGTGGCCAAATTATCATCGCAGGTACTTTACAGGGGAACTCGTTTTCGAGTTTGGGATGTCGGATGCTCATCGTGCGTCCGCATTCAAACTGGCAAGAATGTTTGACAAGGCCGGGCATGGGCGAAAAGATTTTATTGAGAGCACGGACCACCAGCCTGGGCCATATCTATACGTGGCTTCCGAACATGACCGTCACCGTTGGCCAAATGGGGTCGACCTCGTTGAAGTGACCCAGGTAGAGCAGTGGGAAGGGTTGGCTCTGGCCGAGGCTGACCCGATTGATGCATATGCTCTAGCGGTGGCAGATATCCGGGAGATTTACCCGGACTCAATTTAGTTTGTTGTTGTTGTTTGGTTGTAGTTGTTTGGTTGTTGTTGTTTGGTTGTAGTTGTTTGTTGTTGTTTTGGCGCCATTTGTGTGTGGCGCCGTTTGAACTTATTATTTAATAATATTAATGTTGATACGTTAATTTGTTTTTTGACTTAAGTTTAGAAGTAATAAACTAATTCAATTCAAAGTTATTCAATTGATAAAGCAAATTTAGAATTGAATGACATTCAGGAAATGACATTAACAAATTTGCTAATAAACGACATTGAATTGGTGAAAATAATAAACGACATTCAGGAAATGACATTCACAAATTCAAGAAATAGTTCACAAATTCACAAATTCAAAAATAATAAGGGAGATGATGACAGAAAAATGATCGCTTTGTGATAAAGTTTTTGTGTTGCAGTACAGTCGTATTATTAGTGTTGTGTGTTTCCTTACTACAAATATTGACAACGGTTATCATAAACAAATCGTTGTGATAGAGTAATGACTACGGTTATAGTAGTCTACCCGTTGTAATTAGTAAACACTATGACAACGGTTTATGGTTATTAACCGTTGTTATAATCAATCACAACGGGTATATTTACAACAACCGTTGTTGTTGCTTACCTTTATTTTTTTTTTTAATTATAATTAGATACATCAATATCATAAGCACTATACACTGCAATAATAATCAGCAGAAACCAACAAAGACAGCAATATCATAAGCACTATACACAGCAATATCAGCAGAAACCAAAACATGGAGACTGTATGATGAATGACCAAAAGCTAAATAATTTGGGAATCTTCAACAATGACCAAAGCTAACAAAAACTAAAGACAATACACTGAATGCTATAAATTCAGAAAAGAATACTCACTGCAAATAAACCAAACCAAAACTATTAAATCACTTGTCTATTTTTGAAATGTCTCAAAATGTTGCTCGTCCATATCACTGTGTCCTAATGAATGCCCCAGGCCATTTGGACGATGGAAAATTTGTTGCCAAAAGCTTTACTCCTTTGAGGAATAAGCTTATTGAACTGGGATACTCGGTCAACAGAATTAAGGCACAATGGGCGCCTTGGGGATTCAAAGGGATACTACTCATTCAGTTTGGAACATCACTTGCAGATGCAGAATCAGCATTTAAGCTTGGCAATATGTTTCAACTCAGAGGCCATGGGAAGAGCGACTGGGTTGCTCCGAATAGATCAACAGTCGAACCATACCTCTGGGTAGCCACAGACGAGGACGCCGAGCTTCTGAAGAATACCGTCGACTATTTCCACGTGCCGTATCCGACCATCTTGAATGGTCAGCAATCGGCCAATTCAGAAATCGTCGATGCCTACAACCAGGTTGTGGCTGTTTTCCAAGCAATGTACACCTAAAAATTCCAAGCAACGTCCTGTGTTAGATGTTGAGTGTCAAGTGTGTGTGTGTCTGTATCAGCCTATCATAATAGCAGTGTAATGGGATGGGAGGGTCTGTGGTCATGTATGATGGCCGGGAGGGCCTGTGTGTCTGTATCAGCCTATCATAATAGCAGTCTAATGGGGTTTTAGGGCCTGTGGTCTTGTATCAGCCTATCATAATAGATGTTGATCGAGTGTCAAGTGTGTGTGTCTGTATCCGCTATGGTTGTAAGATTTCCGCTATGGTTCCTAAATGCAAATCTGTTCGAGCTAATAAAGTATCAGTGCTTTACGTTTGTTATTACTATGCCGTTCCTAAGTTATTTAAAAAAAATCAGAAAGATAGTTATTTAAAAAAATAACAGAAACTAAAAAAAAAAAACAAATATATAAGCTAATACCTAACATTATTAACCACCTCAGGATCGGGGACGTTTCTTGCCCGACATAGTTTCTTCGTTAACCCAAATACCTTCACCATGATCATCACGCATATAGATGCTTTCAATGTTATCATGATCAGTGTCAACATTGTCGAAATAAGATACAGTGGAAGAGAGATCCATTCCCTCAAACACGACATCCTGATCATTATCCCCACCATTATCGGGTGCACCCCGTCTACTCCTTATAGATAGTACAACAGACCACTTATTATCCATAGGATCGGTGACATAGAACACTTGTTTAGCTTGGGATGCCATTATGAAAGGATCATCCTTATTATTGCCAACCTTATCCAAATTGACCAACGTAAATCCCATTTTATCCTTTCGAACACAATTGTTGTTGTTCTCAACCCAGTTACATCGAAACAGAGGTATTGTGAAATCAATGTAATCTAATACCAATATTTCTTGAATAACACCATAATAAAGGCATTTTCCCCAAATAGGGTTTTTATCTTTTGAAGTAGCAAAGTGCATTGCCTCAAATTCAGAACTCACACCACTATTTTGCATTGTGCTCAACTCATCTTGCTCGCGGCTGTAAAAAGTATAACCATTAATAGCAAAACCGCTGAAAAAAGTGGCCCTGGCATTTGGACCTAACCCAAGACGTAGTAACCTAGGAGAGATGTCATCACCATACAAATTCTTATACTCCAAGACAACATTCCTAAACCACTCTCCAAATGTCTTCTTATGCTCGTTTGCAATCCACACCTCGCTCTTGTTTGGGTGATCGTATTTGAGCTCATCTTTGTGTTGTTGAATATAAGGTTGCACCTCATCTTCGTTGTTTAGCTCATACGTATGTGCTAAATGTAACATGTCACGTGACACAATTTTTTCAACCCGGCCCCTAATACCTTTTCCGGTCATCCAGTCACTATGACGATTCTTTGGAACGCCAATTAACTCCTCAGGGGAGAGATGAGCGTAACAATATGCAAGAGCTTTGTCTAATATAGCACGTTCAGCAATACAACCTTCTGGACGATACCGATTAGATGTATAGTCCTTGTAGACTTTCATCAATCTTTCGAAAGGATACTGGTATCTCAAGTACACGGGCCCTAGGTACAAAATCTCCCTAACCAAGTGAGTGGTCAGGTGAATCATGATAGTGAAGAAAGAGGGTGGAAAATACATTTCAAAATGACAAAGAGAGGTGACAACGAGGTCCTGCAATGAATCCGCATAATCGGGATCGATGACTTTATCGCATATGGACTGGAAGAAGAGACAGAATCTGGTAATAGCATATCGTACCTTTTCAGGTAAAATGGAGCGAATAGCCACGGATAGTAATTGTTGCATCCAAGTGTGGCAATCATGTGACTTTAACCCGGTGAGTTTTAGATCTTGCATCGACACAAGGCTTTTGATGTTGGACGAATAACCATGTGGCACTTTAATTCCATTCAAGCATGCACAAAATTCTTTTTTCTCATTCCGTGAAAGGGTATAAGCTGCTAGCGGTAAAAATGTACCATTACCTCTCTTCTGTGGTGCCAACTCTAGCCTAATACCCATCATTTGCATATCTTCCCTAGCTGCGGCGTTATCCTTTGTTTTACCGGGAACATTCAGGAGGGTATTGATAATATTCTCACAGACATTTTTCTCAATGTGCATGAAATCGAGGCAATGCCTGACCTCCAGGTCAGGCCAATATGGAAGTTTATCAAAAAATATGGATCTTTTCTTATACCCACGAGTAGACAATTTAGAGCCGTTCTTCTTCCCATATTTTATCTCTATATGCTTTACTTTCTGATAAACTTCATGCCCACTCAAAATTCTAGGAGGTTGACGATGTTCTTGACGTCCATTAAATGCTTTCTTCTGCTTGCGATAACAATGGTCAGGATCCAAGCCCCTCCTATTTCCCAAATACACATACTTATGAGAACACTTCAAGTATTCAGACTCGATATCCTCCCTACACAATGGACATGCCTCTTTCCCATGCACCGTATGCCCAGAAAGGTCGCCATAAGCCGGATAGTCGGTTATTGTACACAATAACATCGCTCTCAAATTGAAAGTTTCATTCCTATATGCATCAAATACTTCTATCCCACTATCCCACAAAATTCGCAAATCATTTAAAAGAGGTTCCAAATAGACATCTATATTATTTCCAGGTTGTTTAGGGCCGGAAATTAACAACGACAACATCAAGTACTTTCTTTTCATGCACACATATGGAGGTAAGTTGTATATTGCCAACACTACTGGCCAAGTACTATGTTGGGTACTCATGTTTCCATGTGGGTTCATTCCATCAGTGGACAGCGCTAGACGTAAGTTTCTAGGTTCAATGCCGAACTCGGGATACTTAGCGTCGAACGATGTCCATTG